>APFE030419652.1:131641-148045 GCA_000404065.3 Pinus taeda | reverse complement strand
GAGATTGCCTACCAAACCTGCAGGGTGGGAGGTATGAGCAAAGAGCTGAAGGACAAGAAGAAGGCCATTTGGCCACAATTTCTTGTGGCCTGTGGGGCCTTTTCACTGTTTGATTTAGGTCATGAATTCAAAGAAGTAGACAATATTTTGTGTCTACGATTGTTCAAATTTCCAGGAAGACAATTCGATTCTTATGATATTATTAAGAATTTCACTACTTCCATCAAAATAAAAGTGCTTTCCAGAGAAGATGTTCCTTTTTATGATACATTCCAGCAGAAAATTACACTTAAAGAAGTTCTGCATTCGGCCCAATTGCAATTTCCTCCAACAGAATTTCATGAATTTAAATTATACAGAGAAAGGAGATTAGCTAATATCCCTTTGGATAAGTTACGCTTGGAACCAATAAGGGAGCCAACTCCCAGTATCAGTCTAAGTGGAAGTTCAGGCACAAGCAATTCTAGATCTAAGTCTGGGAGAGAATCCTCAGAACGCTCTAAAAGGTTCGAGAGTGACTATAATAAAAGCGAAGGGTAAGTAAGAGATACTGCCAATCTAAAGAGCGCCCAGACCAACAGGTTTTGACTACTCCAAAGGTAAATCTTCCCCCTCTCATCATCCAACCACCACCAGCAAGAACTAAGTTGGATAAGAAATGGGAGACATTCAATGACTTAATTATTACTGAGGGGCAGAGCACAAAGACACCTGAGAGTAATGTACAGATAGTAAATGATATGGTCATCGAAACAATCAGCAATGTTCCAGAAATGGAACACATCCCCATTACCCCATCTTCTGAAATCATGCTCAAGATAGAGGAAATTCCTCGTCTAGATGTATTTTATAGTCTGTAGCATAAGGCAGTGGTAAGAAGGCAGAAAAGGAAATTGGAAAACATACTCTCATTTGAAGCAGAACAGTTAGACGTTCTTTGGCGAGATCCTACCACTAACCCTACCTAAAATCTCACTAAATTATCTCAGATCGCAGGAGCCTTTGCTTTTACAACCATTGATAAAGAGTCTGAGGTACAACAATTACTAAAGGAAAAAGAGGATCAAATATAGATTTTGCAGCAACAACTACAGCAAGCCAGTGCCAACAACGAAGCAGAGAAAAAGCTAGAAAAATTACAACAATATTTTCAACAGATGCAGCTGGGATACCATAACACTTTGGTCGAAAAAGAAAATCAGTTACAGGGTATGCGAGAGATGCATAAAGATGATCCCAAGCTTATAGAGTTTGTCACAGAAGCCAATTCCTTGAATGACCAACTCTTGCAGCAGCAAGAAACATTATGCCAAAGAATATTGCAGTGGATCTCCTATTGTGAGATAAGTGACAAAATCACTAATTAAGCCGTGGACTTGCGAAATGATTATGATTTGATTTATAAAAGAATTTATGAGTATTTAGTTTGGCAGGAATCTGACGAAGGAAGAAAGGCAGGCGCACCCATAATCAATGAAGCCCACAAAGAAATGCTCTTTAATAAGTGGGACTCACAGATCTAGAAATTGGAACAAGCAACAGAAGAAGCAACCATAGCGGCAAGCAATGTCATCGACTGTGTTAATGAAAACTTGCACCGAGAAAATCTCATATCAAAGACCACTCCAGGATTTCTACCAAATGCACAACATCTATAGACAAGCTGGAGACAAAAGGCTAAAGAAAGAGCAGAGTCTATCAAGAGTTTAACCAAGTTGAATTGGGATTTTTACTAGCAATACTTGGTAAAACCACATAGTCAATGCATGACTCTCAAATGCCTCATCAACTCTGATGAGAAGATGGCACCAACACTTGCCGATTCCGTTTTCATAGGGCAACTAAATTCAGAGGTAGGCCAACCAACTCTCCTCAAGTCGATGCTGAATTCTTGCAACCACAAAGAACAGATACATAGATAGTTAATTGCTAGATTCAGTTTTAATTTCAGTTTTAGTTTTATTTTTTCTTTATTTTTGCCTTGGATGAGGATGGTCATTTAAACATCCTCCTACATTTTTGTAATAAACTATTTTTAGATTTAGCTAGTAGTATTTCAACCCTTCTCATGCATTTAGAGAAGGGTCCTGAAATTTGTCAAAAAAATTTCCTCAGAACATGCACTTCTGCACCCTCTGAGAAGGTTTTGATGAATGAATGGAACAAGATTTATTGATATCTGTGTTTAATATCTGCTACTGAAATTGCACTTTTGTACTCTTGGTAGATGTTGAATTAAGAAGAGATAAATTATTATTGCTGAAGCTCATGAGTAAAACTTGTTATCAATGGTACTTTTATCTCTTAATGATTTCTGCTTATAAGTTAAAGTAATATTTATGTTCAGTTATTTATATATGAATGCTTGAATGCTTGAGTTATCATTTGACACTTCTGTACGGTGATGGCTATTCTATTTATGCTTAATATATGAGTGACTTATTATGAGATATGCTTTTCACAATATTTTCGGCTAACTTTATATATGAAACGGTTCATATTTATTGAATTCTTTTCTCATAGCGATTGAATGATCTGTATTATCAATTACTGTTAGAAATTATTTTAGATCGCGTTACTGAAAGATTAAATCCCAGGTTAGTTTCAGAATTAGATATTTCTATTCATTATAATACAATTGCATGTTGTTAAATTAGATTTAGAATAAAAGGATTTTACTTAAATTATTAGAAGGGAAATATCAATTCTCAACACACACACACAAATTGGGAAACTGGTCCCATTATCCCCAGTTAGACCCACAATCCCAAACGGAAAGGGAGCTGCTTTCAAGGTCCGGACCGGGTGGGTATCCCCCTTGTTGTAGACCCGATTTTCAGGGCTTCAACATATTTGGCACTAGAAGGAGGGCCCGAACTGTGAATTTAAAGTAAATCTAAATCTAAATACCATTCTGAGAGTAAATCACCCTCAACATCTCCCCTTACTTCTCCATCGCATTTAGAATCACTAAATCTTGAGCGAGAAGTCTATAAAACAACAACCACTGCCACAAACCCGAACATTTATGAGAAATCTGCTATTGAACCTCCTGAAGTTGAATCTTTGATCCATAAACTTTAGTTATTTTATATATCACCCCAAAAATCTGAAAAATCTCAAGGTAGTGTGACTTCACAATATAACCCTTCTTATCCTCTTACTAGATTGTAGAGTGAAAAGTTTGGTATCGAACCAACTGAATTACCTCTACCTAAAAGGAAAAGAGAAAGGAAGTCACCTAAAGGGTCTGATAGTGAGACTCTTTCGTCATCATCTTCCATCTCAACCTCTCCACCACGAAGTCAGCCATCCACCCCTCCACTTCAAATTGTTGTCCACTAGACCATTAGAACTTCAACATCTCCTTCTCAATCATCTGGAACTATAATATCCTCTTCTTCTCAACTACAAGGAACATCTTCTACACTTTCTTTTGTTAGTAGTTCAACGATGGCCCAAACCCCATGGAATAACCCATGGGCAGTCTTAATGCTTGCGCCCTTGTGTCAAATACCGACCCATCCTGAAAAATGGCTGACTAAGTTTAATCTTGAAGCAGGCATGCTAGCAGAAGAACACATAAACAACTTTATGTTATCTATAAATATCAATGGAGTTACTAATGAAGACGCTATTGTTCGTCTCTTTCCTTACACTTTGCAAGGAGCAGCCGAATCATGGTATTTTTCATTACCTTCCAGATCTATCACTAGTTGGGATATTTTCCAAGAGCAATTCTTGACTAAGTTCGGTGATGACAGGTCGACTGCGACACTGATCAATGACCTGTCTAATCTTAGGGCTGAATCAAGGGAACCTATCAAAGATTTTAACTCGCGCTTCAATAAACTTTTGAATAAAATTCCTACCGCTTCCAAGCCTAGCGAAGAAGTTCGAAGTGAATGGTACATATCTGCTCTACCATCAAACGTAGCTATCTTCGTAGATAGGGCTAAAAAAACAACTTTAGCTAACAATATGAAGGAAGCATAGCAGTAGAGAAACGTATCATAGCCTTAGAGAAGAAAAATGATGTTGATGAAAAAAAATCTAAGAAGGTCATTTTAAAAGAAGATCCTAAGAAAAAACAATCAAAAGACCCCTTTGATTTAGAGGGATTGCTGAAAGTTTTGAAAACCATGTCTAAAGAAATGGTTGACATTAAGAAACAAGTAGCAGAAAATTCTTCAAAAAATCCTTACAGGCCTTATAGGAAAAATCCTTCAACTGATTCTAAGCCTCCCAATGCTATTACAAATGAAGAATAAGAAGAAGAAGAACATGAAGTTTCTAACGAGGAGCCTATTGATGAAGAAGAAGTTGTAGAAGTACAGGGAATGTGGGACTTCATCCTCCCAGACGAAGAGGATCAAGAGGCATTACTAGTCAGTACTAGAAGTAGAAATCAACTCGATCCTCCACACTCTACTCCTAAATCGAAGAGCGCAAGCTCAATATCTAAAGATAAAGTCGTAGGTAAGAAAATGTCACCCAAAGTGACTCAAACAAGCCCAGTCCAATCTGATTCACCAACTCATCTAAAACATTAATTATTTCTGATGAGATGGAGTATAATATCATAGAAGACATGAAGAAGGCTAGGGATAACATTAGTTTTCATGAATTGAGCAAATTAAAACATCAACAAAAGCTTCTTTTGAAAGAATTACATGCAATACCTGTTGCACCTCTGCCTGCTGCTGTAATCTCACAAGCTTCTCATGAGATGGGAAGACCTCCAACTAATATGACCAATAAAGTTGATCCTAACAATATCACTTTAATTGGAGGAAGGTCAAGATCTCATACTCCCCCATTTCTTCTTACCTATGAAGTTTTCAACAAAAATTTGCATAATTGTTTAGTAGATTCAGGAGCTTCATCTAATATCTTACCTAAATCAATATGTGCAAAGTTGAATGTTCAACCTCAAAAATCTATAGTATGCATAGTTCAGCTGGACCGATGGCAGGTTGAAGTGATCGGTGAACTAAATCAGGTTACCATAAGGCTGTTATCTAATCCAAAGGTATGTCAAGTTATTGATATTTTAGTTGCAAACATTCCAGAAATCTATGGCTTAATTCTTAGCAGAGTTTGGTCTGAAAAGCTTCATGGATAGTTTGCAACCGATTGGTCGCATATGTGGCTTCCTTATAATGGTAAACCAAATCAGATAAAGGTTGAGAGAGAAAGACATCAAAAATACATAGTAACAAAATTGAAAGGAGAAAATGAACCGGTAGCATACAATAGCAATATAATTGGCAATTATTCTATTGACTCTTTCTTAGGAAATTTTAATGCTCATACTTTGCCTTAGAACATTCTGGTTTGTCTCAAGTAGAAACATTTTCTCAAACATATAGTTCTAAATGTGTTAAATTTATAGATAGTCATGTAAATAAATCCTTATTTTGGAAGTTATTTTTTTACGGTTCTAAGTCTAATGATGGAGCAGGAGCAGGATGCATATTAGTTAGTCCAGAGGGAAACAAAACTATGCTAACTTGTAGACTCGAGTTTGATTGTACCAATAACACTGCAGAATATGAGGCTTTAGTCCAAGGATTATACAAAGCAATAGATATCAAGTATCTGCAAGTCTTTGGAGATTCTGAAATTGTTATTAGACAGGTACGAAATACTATACATTGTTTATCAGGTCATTTAAAGCATTATCAATCTTTAGTACAAGATCTGACTGAACATTTTATAGCATTCAATATTTCATCAATTCCTAGACTCCAAAATGCTAGTGCTAACCTCTTGGCAAACGTAACTTCCAAGATCATTCCCTCAGAAGACTATAGCCCAGACAAATTCTCAATCGAATTGATCTTTAGACCCTCGATTCCTGATAACATTACCAATTGGAGAATTTTCAACGATGATCCTGATATTGTAAGCTTCCTCACATCAGAGGGATCTTACACTAATCAAATAATTGATGAGGACCAACATGACAAACAGTTACAACAAGATAGTACTGATAATGCTATGCCAAAATCAGTGGTCAAGTTGGAAGACTTATATGATCTGAAAGACCGATTCAAAAGATCTAACAATTCAAAACTTCAAAGTCCAACTCTGAACTATGAATTTGTAAATCTAGGAACTGATCCCATGCCACAAAATATCAATCTAGGTCTTGGCCTAGCCCTTGAAGAAACATTGGCATATGTTTGTCTCTTGAAACAATACAAAAGTTTCTTTGCCTAGAACTATGATGAACTTAAGACTTACGAAACTTCTATCATTCAACATACTATCCCAATGATAAACGATGAAAAACCTGTCTAGCAAAAGATGAGAAAGATCCATCCTAATCTGGAAAGCCAGATTAAGTCTGAGCTCAATAAATTATTGAAAGCCAAATTATTTTTCCCGTTCGACATTCTAGATGGGTTTCCAATATGGTTCCCATTACAAAGAAAAACAGAGACATTAAAATTTTCATTGACTTTCGAAACCTTAACAAGGCTTGCCAAAAGGATAATTTTCCCCTGCCTCCCATGGAGCAAATATTGCAAGCAGTTGCAGGATCAAAATTAATGTCCTTTTTGGATGGTTTCTCCAGCTACAACCAAGTTTTGGTCCATCCTGATGATCAATTAAAAACCACGTTTAGAACCAAATGGGGTACTTATGCATATCAAAAAATTCCTTTTGGTCTGATCAACGCTGGCGCCACATTTCAAAGGGCCAAGGACATCACATTTAAGGGATTAGTAAACAAATCAGTAGTAATCTACTTGGATGACATAACTGTATATTCCAAAAAACAAGGTAATCATCTCAGAGACTTAAAGAAGATATTCCAACGTTGCCAAAGGTATGGAATTTCACTTAATCCAAAAAAGTCCTTTTTTGCATTAAGTGAAGGAAAATTTCTTGGATTTATAGTGTCAAAATCTGGAATCCATATTGATCCTGATAGAATCAAGGAGATTTCTGAAATACCCTTGCCTCACAACAAGAAAGCTATGCAATCCTTCCTTCGCCAAATTAATTTTGTTAAGAGATTTATTCTGGACTTCTCAAGGATTGTATCTCCCTTACAATCAATGATTAAAAAGAATTCAATCTTCAAATGGGGCCAAGAGGAATAAGAAGCATTCAATCTGATTAAACAAGCGATTGTAAACGCCCCATCTTTAGTAACTCCAAATTTCTCCGATCCTTTCATCTTGTATACATTTGCCTCTGATAGATCATATGCTGCGATACTCACTTAAGAAAATCAAGACAAGGTGGAAGCCCCAATTGTCTTTTTCAGTTCAAATCTACAAGGGGCCGAATTAAATTATTCTGACGTCGAGAAACAAGCTTATGCTGTTTTCAAAGCGATCAAACACTTCAGACCCTTCCTACTTAAAACCCATACAAAAATCATAGTACCATTTCCAGCGGTAAGAAATCTCTTAGTACAGAAAGACGTGGGTGAGAAAAGAGCAAATTGGGTTACTGCCTTACAAGAATATGACGCTGAAATCAAACCAGCAAATATTGTAAAAGGTCAAGGCTTTTGCAAAATGCTGGCTAGAGCATTGCTTATTTCTAAAATATCGTCTTCAGAAGTACAAATGTATGAGGTAAGCCTAAACGATATTGAATCATTATATGCTAATATCATATTTTATCTAAAGAATGAATATGCTCCTTCAAACCTAGATTATATAAAGAAAAGATCCCTAAGATTGAAGGCTAAGCAATATCAACTCGTGAACGATGTACTTTTTAGGATGAAGTATGATTTTGTTCTTCCATGATGGACCAGTAGGTGGACATTATGCTGGAGATGCTACAACACATAAAATATTGCGTGCAAGGTACTATTGGCCTACACTATTCAAAGATGCACATAGCTATGTAAGGAAATGTCAAGTTTGTCAAACTACTGTTGGAAGACAAAAGAAACCATCATTGCTTTTGCAACCAGTCAATATCGATCAACCTTTTGATCAATGGGGATTGGCTATAATAGGTGAGATCATTCCTCACTCTTCTAAACAACATAGGTATATCCTTACAGCTACAGACTATTTTACTAAATGGGTAGAATCAGTTCCTCTCAAGACAGCTAATGCTGAACACATCATTGATTTCATAGATTAGTTCATAATCACCAGGTTTGGTTTACCCTCTGCTTTAACGTTTGATAATGCATCGTGTTTTTATGGCAATGCTATGACTGAATTTGCACTCAAAAGAGGTTTTAAACTTAAATAATTTGCCAATTATTACCCATAGGGGAATGGTTTAGCTGAATCAACAAATAAAAACTTAATCAGAATCATTAAGCGAACCATTGATCAAAATCATAAGAATTGGCACAAATCTATAATATATGCTCTATGGGCGGACCGAATAACGCAGAAAGCCTCCATTGGCACTTCTCCCTTTAATTTAGTTTATGGGAAAGAAGTGGTCCTTCCAACTCATCTAGTGATTCCCTCTTTGGCCTTAGTTCAATTTATTGATGAAACACCAACTGCGTCCTTACAACTAAGGAAACTGCAAATCCTTAAGCTAGAGGAGCAACGAGAATAGGCTAAAATAACTCATGCTCATCACCAAGCATTAGTAAAGCTTTTTTTGATTCAAACATGATATCCAGAAAGGACTTTCAGATTGGAGATCTAGTTTTAAAATGGGACAAGGCTCACGAAGAAAAAGGAAAACATACGGAATTCCAACAAATGTGGCTTGGCCCTTTCCAAATTGCAGAAATCATAGGTCCATCTACTTTTATGTTACAGGATCTAACAAGAAAAAGAGAATCTCTACCTATTAACAGGCAGATCCTTAAAAAATACTTTCCATACGAGATCATTTTTCTATTTTTGTAAATTAGTTTTTCCTTTATTTTGATAATAAAACCAGTTGTAAATAGTTACATTTGGAATTCACAAAAAAAAAACTAGTATTTCTTTTAAATTTTGTTTTTTCGCTTGTATAAATAGAATTGATTTGGAAAATTGGTCATTATCATTGAAAGATATAGTCAAAGGCTATAAGTATGGATATGTTACTATTTTCAACCTTGCAAATTTTGATAAAAAGCAACCTTTAGTGGGAATTTGTTTTATATCCGTCAAATGAAAATCATCAATAACAAAACGAAGATTCTTTGTAGAAAATCTCTTTCCAAAAACTCTACCATTTTCATCTAGAGCTATTCTTAAGGAAACAATGACTTCCTCCCCACCTAGAGAATTACGAGCTTCAAGAAATAATCCAGTGATACACTTTAAACTTAAAGAATAAGAGGTCTCATCATGAGCTGACTTATCATGAGCATAAGATATTATAGCTTGTTGACTTTGCCAAAACTGCATACCACAACAGGGTAATGACTCAAGATTGTTGCAATCAAAAGACAAGGGGTCTCATCACAAGGCAACTTGTTTAGCAAAGTTACAAATCAAAGTGAGCGGCACTGTCATAATTTGGCTACCAAACCAAGGCCTTGTTCTTTAAGAAATAAAAGAAAATAAAAGCAATAAGTGTAGATATGGATTTCTCTTTGAAAATCGTATATTTCTCCAAGTAGGATACAGGATCATTGCTGGGTAATAGGTAACCCTGTCGAGGCTATAAATGCCTACTAGCAGCAGAGGCTTTACCTACGACAAATGAGCATATTCAAAACTAATTTACAGAGAAGACTTTGTTTTTATCTTTACAAACCAAGTAGTAGTTGATGTAAATACAATGACTAGCTCTAGGAAGTGAGTAAGCAAAGTTAACATAGAAGAAACAAACTACCATTAACAGCTGAAAGCATGATGTACTTTATCTTTCTATAATAAAGTTTGATTTTCCAAAAAACCCTTCTGTTTTGGATAGAAAATTGAAAAGAAAATCAGAGATAACTGGTTCTTCCAAGTGAATTGCCAAGTGTTGTGGCCAGCAACAACCCCCCTTCTTATTTACTTTTATTACTAATACTAAATAAGTGGGGACCCTTGATCAAAAAATTTAAAAATAAATTAGTACTTGTATTCCCTTTTTTGAATAAATCTTACTATCATAAACTTTGGAGAATACCTGCAAAAATCCAAAAAGACTTAAGTTTCATGATAAGTTCGAACAAGAACATTGTCTCAATAATAAAGCGTTGCATCGCAAAAAAGGTAATGGATAACATCCTATAAACAAACTCCTAAGATTGCGAAATTGCTATGCGAGATCACACACTGAAGAAACTCATCACATCGTAGTTTTCATGCGCCTCAAGTATCACTTAAGGTGAAATACCTCAAGCTGCAGATATGCGATGACGCGTCTCTCAAATCACATTTCACATAAACATATGGTAATAGATGATTGTCAAACACAACGAATTAGCAATATTGTGATATGCGATATTGCGAAGCAAATTGCAAAAATCGCTTTATCACAGATCTTCACGGCTCGTTGTTCGAATTTTTTTTTTTTTTCTGTAAACCGATGCCCAATTATCATTAATGAAAGAAGGTTTGGATCTGATCGAAGGGTCATTTCACGTAGGGTGATATATTTTATATGATTTTGGCATTTAAAGCTTTCCCGTCACCTTATTTCTTATCATTACTCTTTCCTTATTTGTAAATTGCAGGAGCCAAAAGCAAAGAGGTATACATAGCAGTGTTTAGAATATTATGGGAAAGAAGGGAAAAGCTTTGAGTTTTGAAGACAAAGAAATGATGCCCTTATACACAGACACCACCTGTAACAGAGATGCTGGCGTTACTACTTGGGAAGGCATGTATAGTCTACTCGAGGAAGAAACCCAGAGTAATGGAGGTTACAGAAATTGCAGACTCATGCGGGTCATCTGAGGCGTCAATTACAGAATTAGCCTGTTCATTCTTGCACCAGATAGCAGTGACACCCAAGATTCTTCCATACACGGACATGGTTAAATGGGTATTGGATAATGCTGATATAACAGACAGACAGCTTAAGACTCAAAGCCAAGGACTCATTGGGTCGTTCATTGCACAAGATTTAAGGACCATGTATCATCTACTAGAGCCACAGGTAACTTACAACAAACAGTTCATGGAGAAGTTTGCTAAAGAAAATGAAGATTTGGCAGAATACACTAAGGACTAGTCAAGAAGGGATGAACCACTAAAAAAGGATAAACACTGTATGTACAGTACTGGTTCTCTCGCTTCTCCGTATTGCTTTGCTGCTGTTATGCTCTGTAGACTTTTTGGGAAGCCCGACATCAACAAGTTTTCATCTGAATGGCTACCCTTAGTAGATGCCGCCACTAATGCTACTATTGTGGATTGGGCTAAGATATTGTCAGATAATTTAGCCACAACTATTTTAAACTACCGGTCCAAAAGAACTACTGCCCAGACGATTTATCCCCCTTTCTATTTGGCTGCTTATGTTATGGATGCAATCTATTATGTTTCCAAGTTTCCTCTAATGGGTTGGAAGTGGACCACTTAGGATCCCTTGCCCATTCATGTTTATCATAAGGAATTGTGGTATTCCAAGTTTATTCCGTATTTTTACAAAATTTGTCATGGAATCATGCTACCCCTGTACATAATGTTGTATAATAAGGACACTCCAAGATTTTCTCTCGAAGTGAAAGTTGACATTCTCCCTGTCGCAAGATGGTTTGGAGAAGAGATTTTCACCTATTTCAGAGTGTTTGGAAGCCTCACTTCCTCTCATGTCCTACCATTATATGTCCATGATAAATTACTGGCACGAGAGATTGCCTACCAAACCTGCGGGGTGGGAGGTATGAGCAAAGAGCTGAAGGACAAGAAGAAGGCCATTTGGCCGCAATTTCCTGTGGCCTGTGGGACCTTTTCACTGTTTGATTTAGGTCATGCATTCGAAGAAGTAGACAAAATGTTATGTCTACGATTGTTCAAATTTCTAGGAAGACAATTCGATCCTTATGATATTATTAAGAATTTTACTACTGCCGTCAAAATAAAAGTGTTTTCCAGAGAAGATGTTCTTTTTGATGATACATTCCAGCAGAAAATTACACTTAAAGAAGTTATGCATTTGGTCCAATTACAATTTCCCGTAGTAGAATTTCAAGAATTCAAATTATACGGAGAAAGAAGATTAGCTAATATCCCTTTGGATAAGTTACGCTTGGAACCAATAAGGGAGCCAACTCCCAGTATCAGTCTAAGTGGAAGTTCAGGCACAAGCAAGTCTAGATCTAAGTCTGGGAGAGAATCCTCTGAATGATCTAAAAGGTCTGAGAGTGACCATAATAAAAGTGAAGGGTCAGTAAGAGATACTGCCCAATCTAAAGAGCGCCCATACCAACAGGTTTTGACCACTCCATAGGTAAATCTTCCCCCTCTCATCATCCAGCCACCACCAGCAAGAACTAAGCTAGATAAGGAATGAGAGACATTCAATGACTTAATTAATATTGAGGGGTAGAGCACAAAGACACCTGAGAGTAATGTATAGATAGTAAATGATATGGTCATCGAAACAATCAACAATATTCTAGAAATGGAACACATCCCCATTACCCCATCTTCTGAAATCATGCTCAAGATAGAGGAAATTCCTCGTCTAGATGTATTTTATAGTCCACAACATAAGGTGGTGGTAAGAAGGCAAAGGAAGAAAGGAAATTGGAAAACATACTCTCATCTGAAGCAGAACAGTTAGATGTTATTTGGTGAGATCCTACCATTGACCCTACCGAAAATCTCACTAAATTATCTCAGATTGCAAGAGCCTAAGCTTTTGCAACCATTGATAAAGCATCCGAGGTACATCAATTACTAAAGGAAAAAGAGGATAAAATACAAATTTTGCAGCAAGAGCTACAACAAGCCAGTGCCAACAACGAAGCATAGAAAAAGCTAGAAAAATTACAACAAGATTTTCAATAGATGCAGTTGGGATATCAGAACAGTTTGGTCGAAAAAGAAAATCAGTTACAGGATATGTGAGAGATGCATAAAGATGATCCCAAGCTTATAGAGTTTGTCACAGAAGCCAATTCCTTGAATGACCAACTCTTGCAGCAACAAGAAACATTATGCCAAAGAAATTCTTGTGAGATAAGTGACAAAATCACTAATCAAACCGTGGACTTGCAACATGATTATGATTTGATTAATAAAAAAAATTTTGAGTATTTAGTTTGGCAGGAATCTGACGAAGGAAAAAAGGCAGGCACACCCATAATCAATGAAGCCCACAAATAAATGCTCTTTAATAAGTGGGACTCACAGATCAGGAAAGAGGAACAAGCAGCATAAGAAGCAGCCACAACGGCAAGAAATGTCATCAACTGTGTCAATGAAAACTTGCACATAACAAATCTCATATTAGAGACCACTCCAAGATTTCTACTAAATGCGTAGCATCTACAGAAAAGCTGGAGACAAAAGGCTAAAGAAAGAGAAGAGTCTATCAAGAGTTTAACCAATTTGAATTGGGGTTCTTACTGGGGATACTTGGTAAAACCACAAAGTCAATGCATGACTCTCAAATTCCTCATCAACTCTGCCGAGAAGATGGCGCCAACACTTACCGATTCCGTTTTCATAGGGCAACTAGAGTGGGAGGTCGGCCAACCAACTCTCCTCAAGCCGATGCTGAATGCTTGCGACCACAGAGAATAGATACATAGATAGTTAATTGCCAGATTCAATTTTAATTTTAGTTTTGTTTTATTTTTGCCTTAGATGAGGATGGCCTTTTAAACCTCCTCCTATATTTTTGTAATAAACTAATTTTAGATTTAGCTAGTAGTATTTCAACCCTTCTCATGCATTTAGATAAGGGTCCTGAAATTTGTCAAAAACGTTTCCTCAGAACATGCACTTATGCGCCCTCCGAGGAGGTTTTGATGAATGAATGGAACAAGATTTATTGATATCTGTGTTTAATATCTGCTACTAAAATTGCACTTTTGTATTCTTGGTAGATGTTGAATTAAGAAGAGATAAATCATTATTGTTGAAGCTCATGAGTAGAACTTGTTATCAATGGTACTTTTATCTCTTAATGATTTCTGCTTATAAGTTAAAGTGATATTTATGTTCAGTTATTTATATATGAATGCTTGAATGCTTGAATTATCATTTGGCACTTGTGTACGGTGATGGCCATTCTATTTATGCTTAATATATGAGTGACTTATTTTGCGATATGCTTTTCACAATTGTTTCGGCTAACTTTTTATACGAAACAGTTCATCTTTATTGAATTCTTTTCTCATAGTGATTGAATGATCTTTATTATCAATTACTGTTAGAAATTATTTTAGATCGCATAACTGAAAGATTAAATCCTGGGTTGGTTTTAGAATTAGATATTTCTATTCATTAGAATACAATTGCATGTTGTTAAATTAGATTTAGAATAAAACATTTTACTTAGAAATTATTAGAAAGGAAATATCAATTTCAACACACACACACAAATTGGGAAATTGGTCCCATTATCCCCGGACGGAACCACCATCCCAAACGGAAAAGGAGCTGCTTTCAAGGTCCAGACCAGGTGGGTATCCCCCTTGTTGTAGACCCGATTTCGGGGCTTCAACAGATACTAACAAATAGAATTGGAAATATATGAAAATTTTGAATGACTAGAATATAATAGTATGTCAGAATAATACTACATGTGTAGTGGTTGAATTACTTTTAGAGTAACTTGGACTTATATATATAGAGTAATGGAATTTATAGCTTCCAAGCACGAATTGTAAAATAGAGTCATTATATATATATATATATATATATATATATATATATATATATAGGATGGACAAATTATTAAAGTAAGAGTCCTTCCTTGTCACAAAGCACACCCTCAATATCCACCCTAATGCATGAGGAGATGACTAATTTAGGTTCAAGGCATCAGCATGAGGGCATAATCAACCTCCAAAATCCAAACCTAATGCTATGGATGGAAGTAAATTTATAGGAGAAGGATGGCAGTTTATGATTTACCATTAAGGGCTTGAGATCCATATATGATGGGAGGATGAGCTCAAGGAATAAGAGGCAAAGTCTCCAAAGTAAGATCATATAGGATTCACGCTCTTATCCATGGTAAATAGTTAAAACGACCCTTGGAAGCTTCTAGAAGAGGAAGCTTCATATTTCTATTTATTTTTCCCGAATTTCTAGAATCAATGCACTTGTAGAAGGGAGTAACAAGTGTTGAACAACACTGGTGCAAAAGGGAGCAACCATCGCTGAATGTAGGTGGCTAAAGGGAAAAGGTGCATTGGGGATAAAAACATTGATTTTGAAAAATTAATCCCAGAAAATCGGAATTTTTGGAAAGGTCATGCTTAGCGATTTGTAAAGGGATGATGCAAACATGTTCACAGATGTTGATTGATTCAGTTTTTAGGCCTATTGACTAGATTTGACAAAACGGCATATAACATATTTCCCCCTAAAGTACAAAGTCTGAAATTATAGCTAATGATTGAATTTCTTTGCCTCGTGACAAGTTCGGATCAAGAACAACTGGTTGAGATCATCATATGTTACAATACATTTTCATCATCATATCTTTCTGAGAGAGGAATACCCATGCTCAACGCATAAGCTAACATTACATGTACAATGATAAAAAAGTCGCATCCTCTGATGACAGAGATTGAACCCATTCTCGAATTAATGTCTGAATGATCATAGCCATCATGCTTTGTAATATTGCATCAATCCTGAAATCACAACCTGGATGGATTGAACTAGATCTAGAGTCTTCTATCTCATTCACTCGATTGTCCAATGTACGAGTCTAACCGTGAAACTAAATGAGCTAAAGTCAAACATGGTAGACACCATCTGATTACTGACCAATGATGTAAGTAGTTAATAGATGCGAGATAAACCACCATTTATGTTAATGACTCTCAAGGTACTATCATACAACTCGTATGGTGCAAATTAATGAGTTGAAGTCGAACACCACACATAATATTTTGGTCGAAGGCCAATGATGAAAACTTGTCGCCAAGAGCAAGGAAACTTGTTATTGATGTATGCAAGATCCAAGGTACCAAAGGGAGATTCTGATATGAAACCAGCTCCAGAAAAGATAGAAAAGATAGATCAATGCCTTAGAATTCAGCCTCTTCGAGGGGACAACCTCCTTTACATTACATAAATGAACAATTCTTGGACGATTCAAATGACAAATCCTCCTTTCTATATATAGGAGTCCAAGGAGTCACAATATAACCCAACCGACCTAACAATAATAATATAAAGCCATAAAAATAACAATAGAGGGATTCTATGGGGCACATTAATAATAATATAGGGCTAATAGGGGCACAATGATATTAATAAGGGATGCAACTACAATATTAATGGGGTAATCACTAGTATTATAGGGACCCAACATGCCCCTCTCCTTCAAAAAAGTGTT
>APFE030419652.1:77416-120319 GCA_000404065.3 Pinus taeda | reverse complement strand
TCCTTCAAAAGAAGCTTGATCGCTTGAAGGGAGATCCATCAACATGAATAATCAAGAAAGCATGGGATCCATCAGACCACCAATCTTTGATGGAAGCAACTTTGTTTATTGGAAAATGAGAACCAAAACCTATCTACAATCGCTTGGAACGGATGTCTGGGAAATTGTGGAAGGAGGATATACATTTCCAATAGCAATTCCTACAGATACGGTAGGTAAAAAGAAATATGAAACCAATGCCAAAGCTGTCAATACTTTATTGGGAATTCTGTCACAATCAGAGTTTGTCAAAGTCATGCAACTCAAATCAGCCAAAGAAATATGGGACAAAATCGTTCTGAGCTACGAAGGAGACTCTCAAGTAAAATGTGCTAAGCTTCAAACTCTCAGAATTCAGTATGAAACTCTTAAGATGGATAGTGATGAAAGCATAGCTAGTTACTTCCTACGTATAGATGAGATTGTCAATTGTATGAAGAATCTGGGTGAAGAAATTAAGGAAGTTACCTTAGTTGAGAAAGTTTTGAGATCCTTGTCTGTTAAATTTGAATCCAAAGTGTCTGCTATAGAAGAAAAACAAGATTTGCAGAATATCACTATGACGCAGCTTCACGGAATCTTAACTGCCTTTGAAATGAGAAAAGGAGGACCATCAGATATGAGAGAAGCCGCATTCAAAGTTTTAGCAAAAGGAAAGGAAGAACACAATGAATCAGGACATAGTTGAGAAGAAGAAGATGAGGTAAACTTTGTCAAAAAGCTTCAACGGGGCTCTGGAAGGTTTAGAGGTAAGTTAACCTTCAAATGCTTTTCTTGTGGCAGAGTCGGTCATTATGTTGCCAGATGTCCTCATAAAGATAAATCTGAAAAATGAAAGGAACATGCAAAAGGGAATAGAAAACAAGTTGTGAATAAAAGGAGTTACTATACTCATGAAGATAGTGATGGTTTATCTAATAGTGATGAAGATGAAACTGGACAAGATTACAGACTTCTCATGGCTTATGATGATGATAATTTTTGGATGCTTTAGAAGAGGAAGACCTTCATGAAGAAATATCTAAACTCAAAATCTATTTAGAAGAAAAGAATATGATTATAGATACCTTGACATACCAACTTGCTGAAAAAGAAAAACATAATGAGAAACTTGAATGTGAAATTGTGGGTCTAAGAAAGGATCTTGAGAAAACAAAATCTCTCAATCTTATATTTGCTAAAGAATTAGAATTTAAATGAAATTATCAAAGTTCAGTGTTCTCCTCTGATAAAGACAGGTCTTGGATATACTGAAGAAGCATCTCAATCACAGAAGCCGTCAACCTCCACCAAAAGCTATCTTGATGTAGCAAAGACCAGTGAACAATATGACAATCGTCAGCAAAGGCATAAAGCAGATCGCCAGGTAAATCAGACTCAATTTACTCCAAGGATGAATAGAAGCCACAACCAAACTCAGGTAAATCACACTCAATTTTCTCCAAAGATGAATATAAATAGAAACTACAATCACCAAGTCAATAGATTCAATAGTCGCAGGAAATTCTTTAATGGGAAATGTCTTTCATGTCATAATTTTGGACACAAAACGACTCAACGTGTTTCTTACAAAACCACCATGACTAGAGAAGCACGAAATCAAAGGAATGTAACAGGGATCAAGAAAAGTTCCTATAATAACTTCTCTCTTCTTGAAAATGAAATAGAATGCTCAATCTGTAACAACTTTGGTCAAGAAGAATCTGAATGTAGGAGAAAATTTCGGCAAACATCTCAAAAGGAGCAAACTCCATTAAATCCCAAGATATGGAGAAGGAAAGAATATCAAATAGAAATATGTGGTATAGCCTTGTATGTAGAAGGACAAGAAAATCAGTGGTATATCGACAGTGGATGCTCAAAACACATGACAAGTGACAAAGAAAAACTTCACTCATATAATGCCTTAGAAAAGGAAAAGAATGTCTCATTTGGAAATGACACTCTTGCTATCATAAAAGGTAAAGGCTCTGTTTTCTTGAAAGAAAAGGTTAAAGCTGGAAATGTTATGTATGTAGACGGTTTAAGGCATAACCTGTTGAGTGTGAGTAAAATGTGTGATCAAGGAAATGAAGTGGTATTTCGATCAAACAGATGTGTTGTTCGTGAGCTTGATATAGGAGAGACCATGATCAAAGGTACAAGAACTCCAGACAACTTATACATACTCAAGGGAGGACAACAACAGTGCTATCTCAGCAAAAATGATGAAAACTGGCTGTGGCATAGAAGATTGGGACATATAAGCCTTTTTCAAATAAGAAAAGCATGCAGATTCAAGGTTGTTCGTGATATTCCAGATATCAACATCCCAGAAAATACAATATGCAAACCATGTCAAATCGACAAGCAAACCAGAGTTCACTTCATGGAAAAAGAAGGGTCAGCTAGTAAGCCTCTTGAACTTGTCCATATTGATTTATGTGGACCATCAAGGAAAAAATCACCTCGTGGAGAAGAATAATTTATTTTGTTCATTGATGAATTTTCTAGAATGTGTTGGATAGGTCTTCTAAAGCATAAAGATGAAGCTTTTGAAAAGTTCCAAGCCTTCAAAGCTTTGGTTGAAAATAAATCAGATCGAAAAATCAAATGCCTTAGATCTGTTCGAGGAGGGGAATTTACCTCAGATGAATTCTTTGACTTTTGTGAACAACATGGAATAAAAAGGAAATTCTCCACCATAAGGACTCCTCAGGAAAATGGTGTGGTAGAAAGAATGAATAGGACAATTCAACAAATGGCTCGAGTTATGTTAGATGAATCTGAAACCCCTGCAACCTTCTGGGGTGAAGTTGCATTCGCTGCCGTAACTATTCTCAACCAAGAAAATGTTTGGGTAAACAACACTCAAACTCCACATGAACTTTGGTATGGCAAGACTCCTACTGTAAAATACTTTAAAGTTTTTTGAAGAAAATGTTATATCAAAAGGACTGATGAAAAACTTGGTAAGTTTGAACCCAGAGCAGATGAAGGTATTCTTCTTGGTTATTCTTCCAGACGTGAAGGATATAAATGTTATAATAAACGACTTGGAAAAATTGTTGAAAGCATTGATGTTGTAGTTGATGAAGCATGCAAAAATCCAAAAAAGATAAAATCAATAGAAGATTATGACAATGAAGAAGATGGGGATTATTTTCCCACATCAGATAAAAATCATATTGAAGAAGAAACCAATAAAGCACCAGAAGAAGAGATAATGGTAGAAGAAAAGACTCTATCTAGGTATGTTCAGAAAAATCATCCAGAAACTCAAATTTTAGGGGAAAAAGAGGCAGGTGTACAGACAAGAAGAACTATTACAGGGACCTCAAGTTATCTAGCATTACTATCCTCCACCGAACCTCAAAATGTAAAAGAAGCATGCAAAGATGAATGTTGGGTCAAGGCCATGGATGAAGAACTTGAACAAATTGTAAAAAATGATACTTGGGAATTAGTTCCTAGACCTCATGATAAAAATATTATAGGAACTAAATGGATATTAAAAAACAACGAAAGCTGAATGAAAATGGAGAAGTCATTAGAAACAAGGCCAGACTTGTTTATAAAGGGTATGCTCAACAAGAAGGTATAGATTTTGAAGAAACTTTTGCACCTGTTTCCAGACTTGAAGCCATAAGGATGTTTTTTGCTCTTTCTAGCTTTCAAAAATTCAAAGTATACCAAATGGATGTAAAATCAGCCTTCCTAAATGGAGATTTAGGAGAAGAAGTTTATATTGAACAACCAAAAGTATTCATTCTTGGAAATGATGCAAAACATGTATGCAGACTCAAAAAGGCCCTCTATGGTCTGAAATAGGCTCCAAGGGCTTGGTATTACCACCTTGACAAATATCTACACCAACAAGGTTTTACAAAAGGTTCAATAGATAGCAATCTATATACAAAGATTGAAACTGATAAATTGCTAATTATTATTGTTTATGTTGATAATATAATTTTTGGTAGCAATGAAGAATCCATGAGTCAGAATTTTTCTTCAGTAATGCAGCAAGAATTTGAAATGTCCTTTCTTGGTGAACTTACCTATTTTCTCGGTCTACAAGTTCAACAAAATAAAGATGGTATTTTTCTTTCACAAATCAAATATCTCAAACAGATCTTGAAAAGGTACGGAATGGAAGATTCTAAACCTATATGTACCCCAATGGTAACAGGATGCAGTCTAAGCTCAAATGATGAATTAGCATCAGTACATCAACCAACTTACAGAACCATTATTTGCAGTCTGCTTAATCTAACAAGTACGCGACCTGACATCATGCATGCAGTAGGAATAGTTGGAAGATTCCAAGAAAATCCAAAGGAACCACACCTTCAGGCAGTCAAAAGAATTTTCAAATATCTTCAAGGAACTTAGGACTTTCATTTATGGTATCCTAGAGATGCAGATCTTACTCTTCATGCATATATAGATGCAGATTGGGCAGGAAGCGTTGATGACAGAAAAATCACTAGTGGTGGTGCATTCTATATGGGTTCCAAGTTAGTGTCTTAGTTCAACAAGAAACAAAGTTCAATTGCTTTATCCACAGCTGAAGTAGAATATGTGGCTGTTGCATCTTGCTGCACATAACTACTTTGGATGATGCAAACTTTGCAAGACATTCATATCACATATACTCCACCCATCTTCATTCTATGTGATAATACAAGTGCCATTAGTATTTCAAAGAATCTAGTCATGCACTCCAAGAGCAATCACATACCCATCAAATACAATTTTCTATGTGAACAAGTGCTTGAAAAAAAGGTCAAATTGGAGTATGTTCCCTCCAAAGAACAGGTTGTTGATATATTCACCAAACCACTGCCCAGAGAAACATTTGAATATCTCAGGCTAAAGATTGGAGTAGTTGCTGCATCATCCTACTGTTAAATCTAATTTTTCAGAGAAAGGTTATTATATGCATGTTTCATAAAGTATAGTCGCATACACATGCGGGTTTCTATGGGTCAAGGAGCGTATATGTTTTTCAGAGAAGAAAAAACAGTGGGGTAGGCTCTGATATGGGTTCTTTGTCTGATGTTGATGATTATAGTCTATTGATATGCTCTGTTCATTAATTTTTATCTAACTGACAAAGACGCCTTGATCATTGACTTGTTAAACAATGCACATGTAGCACATGTTCAGGGGGAGCATTAGCCTTCACTCACATTCTGCCTTGTTGGCATTATGGTTGCTGAGTCCAGCTATGGCTTCAGATATTTATACTTTTTGTTGCTTAAGTCAGGTAAAGTCTAGGGTGCGATATGTCTTCTCATACATTTGAATGATTCCTATTTGACAAATGATGTAATTTGTTTCCCCACTTTGCATGGGATGGATGATATAATTATATTTCTGTCATGTATAAACAATTGGTATAGCCCACTTGGTTGGGTGGACGAGTCAAATTTGGTATATCCCCACTTGGTTGGGAGATGGATGTATGTATGCGTCATTGGTGATAGGGAGGTCATACTCACATAGTTGAGTTATAGAGTCATGTTATTCTTTTGAAGAATAGTTTTGCAGACTTTGCTTGTGCTTAGGGGGAGCATGGACGGTTTCAGTGCATCTCAGCATGTACCAAGGGGTGCTCAATCAGAGAATTCAGCACGTACTCAGGGGGAGCATGAACATCATAGGGGAGAGAATATCTTGGTCCACCCTTTTCCCTTGATGTTAAAGGGGGAGAGTGTCTTGGTGTTGTTATTTCCATCAAGTCCAAAGGGGGAGATTGTTGGCATTATGATACAGGTATTGTCCTTGATGGCAACTCACTCAGATGAAAGTTCACAGTGTAGCAGGTCAACAACAAAGAATTGCAGATCAGACTCCAAAGAATGAAGAAAGAGAGGTATACGTTGGTTCACTTTGTCCAAGGCGCGTATACAATGGTTTAACAGAACAAAAGTAGCGTATAACATATACACGCACTTTCATAGGAGGAAAAGTGCGTACATGTTGGAAAACCAAGTTTTTGGTCCAAGGTATTTGATCCAAGGTATTTTGGTCCAAGGTAATTGGTCTAAGGCATTTGGTCCAAGGTATCAACCCCAGGTATTGGGTCCAAGGTATTGGTCCTAAGTGGTTTTGGTCCAAGGTTTTGAGAAAGGCCTAAGAGTATATAAGGAGGAGAAGATCATTAGGCAAAAAGACTGCAAGCAATAAGATTCTAAAGAATACTTCTATCTGAAGTATATATTATGTTGCAGGGTTCTGTTTGGGATTGGACCTGAAATATTCATGTGCACCTTGAGTTCAACATTGGATCAGGAATCATGAGACTTGGTATGACTTACTCTTGAATGATATGATATTGGTTGTGACCAGATTTGATGTTTTTCACCTTTTCTATTTGTTATCTATCATGATCTGGGTTTATCTAAAGTCTAGAATTGTAGTAAAGTTTTGAGTCAAAATTTGCAGATCTATACGCAAGTTCATCTCGGCCAAAGCACGTGTACATGCAGGTTCGACTCTTCCAAGTAGCGTATACCAAAAGAAATTTTTTTATTTTTATTTTTATTTTTATTTTATTTTTATTTTTTTTATTTTTTTTATTTTTTCAGATCTGACTAATCTATCTGATCAAATTCTGTTGTTTTATTGTTGTCTTTCAATGAAGTCCTCTTAGATCTGAACGTAGAACTGTTGTATAAGGAAGTTGAGTCTGATTGATTGATTGATTGAGAAGGAAGGGTGATCCTTGCTGCTATCTGTTTTGAACTCTGTAATATGACAACATATCTTCAGAATGTCAATGATTGGCACAGTTTGTGGTTCAGAAGTGTATGATTCAATATCCTTAGAGATATACGCAGGTTGGGTTAAACGAAGTAGCGTATACATGTAGGTTGGGTTCAACCAAGTAGCCTATACACTCTAATGCATGATTTTTGAGGTTACAACTGGTTCTAGATGATGATGCAGGGTTTTGGGTTCAACACAGTGTTCTGGTGTTAGTGATTTGATTGTTTAGATTAACTGAATATTGGTTGACGCAGTTTAAGTTTAAAAGGCTTTGATGGGTCCAATGTGAAAATTCAATGAAATGTGGCCTTCAGCTTGTGGTGTTGTGATCCAGGAGTATCCAGTTTGAAAATTCATGAAACGTGGTCCTTGGTGGAAGAGTGGATTTTTCTGTAGGCTGGCACCTATGTACTAGTAAACATATTGGCTAGTACAAGAGCTAGGGGGTTGTAGCTCCCTTCTAGTAGAAGCTAGAAAACGAGAAAAGGTTGTAACCTTTTGTAGGTAGAAGCTTGCGTACTAGTATGAGTCTGCATTAGTAAAAGATTGTAAACAAATTTTCTTATTATTAAAAGGAGACAAAGACAACAGCAGCAGGTGGTTTTTACCCACATTGGGTTTCCACCTTAAATCTTGGTGTTGATGTGTGTTACTTATGTGTGAAGTTTTATTCTGATTTTACTGCACTGTCTAATAAATCTTTGATATAATGGTTTAAGCTCAACACATGATAAACTGTCTAAACCATAAGTTCTATGAATATACGCTGGTTCCTTTAAGCACATTCATGTTTACACGCTAGTTCACTTCAATAAAGTAGTGTATACAAATCTATTTGGGCAATAAAATTATTGATCTAATAATATTGATTCACCCCGCTCTCAGTATTATTTCCAACAAGCATGATAGAGTTACTTGGAAAAGCTATAGATGCAGGAGGTGAACTAGTTCGAGACTCGTTCAAAATTTGGAAACCAACAGAATGGGTATTCAAGTTTCCACATGCAGTACACGAGTCTATATTTCCAGAATAGAGGATCATGTTTAATAATTCTCTGAAATACAAAATTCATCATGAAGTTAATGCTAGACTACATGATCCAGTTATTCCTGTGAAGAATCATCTACAAAACAGAGTTTGGAATCTTGGAGATAGCAAGTCATTTAGAATTGTAGTTTTCACATTACTACAAAAAAGTGACAGACCTCACAGACAGGAGTCTATGTATTTTTTCTACATTGGGAGTCTGATGCAGGAGCATCCTATTCAGAATATTTATTATACATTTGGTTGATTTAGGGGGTGATGTTTTTAATTATTTTTTGAATTTTGTATAAATTAAGTAAAAATCTATGTGTGAGGGTTCAGTTGTGAAATATTCTCAACTATGTGAGAATATCATGGATAATTAATATGTGCAGATCTCGTAGGGATATTAGGGATACAAGATCCTCAAATAGGAATTAGTTGAGTAAATTATGGAGAAAATCATGGATTTAGGATAATCCACAATTATGTAATTATGCTATAAACTAGCCTGCGATGAGAGTGAGAGATAGTTTTAGAAAATTAGAAAGAGTTAGAAAAATCTAAGTAGTGGAGTGAATAGTTCAGAGCACGAGATGTTCTATAATGTTATGAATGAAGAAAGGCGTTTGTGTGTTAAAACATGTTTCTGCATGATTTTATTATGTGATTTGATTCTTTAAATCATAGGCTGAACCTCTCTGTATCTCGTGAATACTGTGCTTGGATGTATTCGAAATCCTGGAGAATATAGTTTAGAACCAGTCTAAACTTGGCGGAAGTGTTAAGTTAGGAGGAAAGAAGAAACCCCGACAAAATTTGTGTTAAACTTAGGAGGAAACTAGAACCATCTACTCTATTAGATTCGTTAGATCTAACGGTCATCATGTACCAACAAGCATGGCGTTAATCAGAATAGAAGGGAGATATTTCTGGATGGTAAGCGGTTTCTCGCGCGGCTTCAAAACCGTAAGTGTTATTTAAAAATCGGACGTGATTGTTTATATAATTGAGTTAATAGCTTAGTTAATCTGGATTGTCCATTTGAAAGGATTAGATCTGACGGTAGTCATGCGGAAAAATGCACGAAGTTTAATATAAATTTCGGATCCGATGAGTTATCAATTGTGGTTTAATCCAGTTGGATTCTAGATTGATCGAAACCGTTCTTTGTGAAGGGATGTGATCCGATGGTGATCGCATGGTAAAGGTGCGAGTGATTTAATTCCAATTATGGACTCGAGAAGGTTATTAATTGCAATTGTGTTTCTTTCGGTTCCGTGGTAAAAGTGAAGTTTTGTCATATTCCAGGTAAATTAAGTAATTATGCTATTATAGCAGAATAATGAAGTTGAAGGTTTGAACGGGGTTTTCTTAATTGTTTTGAGTTCTGCTAAAGAGATGCAGGGTTTGATAATTTAATTAAACATGGTTTAATTAATTTAATTTCGAATTTATGTGTCAGCACAGTTTCACCCCATCAAAGTGGTAGGGAGGAGTTCAACAACAAATTTCAAAGACAGAATTTCACACTCGATAGGAAGGATTTCTTCCTATCCATACACAATTGAAATAATGTGAATATGGTAGCAGTCCAAACAGAGGTTCAATATGCCCACAAGACTACATAAAGGATAACATGGAAATTCGATTTATGGATCCTTATCATGTGTTGAGGCATGATTCTCAAGACTTTGTTGATTCCTTTGACTTTCCCATTCACCTGTGGGTAGTAGGGAGTTGAGCTTTCGTGGTGAAGGCCCAACTTGGAAGTGAGTACAAACATCATATGATTATGGAAATTCTTCCCATGGTTTGTAACTATAGCCTGTGGTACAGCAGACCTGGCAATGACATGATTGAAAAGAAAGAGAGTAGTTGTTTCACCAGTGTTATTATATGTAGGCATTGTTTCGGTCCACCTGGTAAAATAATATACAGCCAAAATGATGTAGACTCTGGTATGTGAAATCGAAGATTCCGGGTTTGGTCCCCAATATGGTCACCAATTTGTTATGCAAAATTTACAATTGCAAACAAAGGTGAATTCCCTATGTTGGGAAAAATACTCAAGGGGGGGGGTGGGGGGTGGTGAATCAATATTTACAAATCAATCAATTTTTACATTTCATATTCAGATTTCTATATGTGACTTTACTGAATGGAACCTGCGTGTGTACGCAGTTGTTCTTAAGACTATAAGCATATATTCAGTGAACATACAATTCAGTTAATCCATCATATGTTTGTCTCAAGCTAATGAATTAGTAATTTATTAACTGTTAGATAAACATTAGCCATGTGCTATAATAAATAAACCATCACACATAAGCAACACAAATGAACACCAAGATTTAAGGTGGAAACCCAATGCGGGAGAAAACCACCTGTTGCTATTGTCTCTATCTTATTTTTAATATAAAAATGTTGTTTACAATCTTGTACTGGCGCAGACTCATACCAGTAGGCAGGTACCCACATGTAGAAGGCTACAACCTTCTCTCATTCTCCAGCTTCTACTCGAAGGGATCTACAACCCCCTAGCTCTTGTATGGGCTGATATGTTTACCAGTACATAGGCATCGACCTACAGAAGGCTACAACCTTCACTCATTCTCCGGTTGCTACTGGAAGGGAGCTCCAACCCCCTAGCTCTTGTACTAGCTGATATGTTTACCAATACATAGGCACTGACCTACAGAAGGCTACCAACTTCACTCTTCCTCTAGGGACCACTTTTCATAAATTTTCAGATTGGATACTCTTGGTATACAACAACACAAAATGTAGACCACGTTTCATCAAATTTTCATACTGGACCCAACAGAAACATTGAAGCTCAAAATCAATCACTACTGAAATACGACCATAAAATACATCTGCATCAACCAATCACTGAAACCCAATCATCAATCTCTGATATAACTGAAACCTAATCCTTAGTTTCTGAATCAACCAATCATTTAAATTTTTGACACAACTGAATCAAATAACCACTGAAACCTCAGAAACAAATGAATCACCCAATCATCAATTTCTGAATCAACTACAACTGAATCAATCAATCACTCAAAACTCAATCAATCGACACTTAATAAAATTTCAACCACTCAGCTAGAACAAACAGATCACTGTAACCAGCACACAGATCTGAACCTACAACACTGCATCAACAACTAGAACCAACTGCAACCTCAAAAATCATATGCCAGAATGCATACGCTACTTCAATGAAGCCAACCTGCATGTATACACTACTTTCTGTAACCCAACCTGTGTATACCTCTAAAGATACTGAATGATAAAACCTCTAAACCATAAACTATACTTCCCAAAGAAATTCTGAAGATCTACTGTCATATTACATAGTTCTAAACAGATAGCAACAAATATCAACCTTCTAACTCAATCAATCAATCAACTAGACTCAATCTCCTTATACAATCAGTTTTACTTTTAGATCCAATGAAGACATCATTGACAAACAACAGTAAAAAAAACACTAATCAGATTGATCATTCATCTGTGAAAAACAAATATTTCTTCTGCATATGCTACTTGGAACAACTTAACCAACATGTATATGCGCCTTCACCAAGGCGAACTAGTGTATAGATCTACAAATAATAACTTATAACTTTGCAACTATTCCAGACTTCAGATATACCCATATCATAGCATTTAAAGGACAAAAAATTTGTTAGCACTAAGATCTAGCCTATCCATTATCATATCACATAATGATAAGTCATTTCAGGTCTTATGATCCCGATCCATCATTAGATCTCATCCATCATCAAACACTTAGGTGCATACTTAGTCCAAATCAAGCAAAGCATCAGAAACCCATAACATGCATATTTTCTTTTGATCTAACTCTTCATAAGATATTCTTTACTTTCACTCGTTCACACTTTGATCTTCACCTCCATATATACATAGAGATGTTTTCAATACCTCGGACCAAAAAAACACTTAGAACCTATGGTATTCTTAGACGGGATCAAGTAACCATTATTCCGCTCAATATTGTGGGCTAATACCATGGTATGGACCCTTGGTATTCTTTAACCTTAATTTTCCATCCCATATGTGAATTTACTCTTGTGAAAGTGCATGCACACATATACACTCTTTTTGTTCTGTATACCCACTTGTACATGCTACTTGGACTAGGTGAAACAACGTATACAACTTAAAACATTATTTTTCTTCAATTGCTTGATTCTGATATGAAATCCTTTGTCCCATCATCTTGTTCTTCTGTGCCATTACTCTGTTACCTTTGAATAGACCTGTTATAATGTGATTTGTCATTAGTTTATCATTTCTGAATTGATTCCTCTGAACTACCTTGCATTTTGTCACATCTATAAACACAACCTCCATGCATTCTGTCACATCCTGTTTATGCCTTTATCAATTAGTCCATTCATCAAATAGGTTGTCAGTAAGGACAACTCATCATGTAGGTTTCTAATCAAGGACAACACTAACACAATCTCCCTGTATCAAACCTTTAACCATTATTATGTTCCATCATTTTGTCACCTATGATATCTTTGTGTTCCATCATTCTGTCACCTCTAATATCTCCTATAGATTCATCTATGTTCCATCATTCTGTCACCTCTGATCTAACCTGTAGATTGATCTAGTTACCATATACTTGTTCTGTTACAAGTGAGTTTCCATCAAGGACAACACATGCATCATAATGCCAACAATCTCCCCCTTTGGACTTGATGGACACCACTTTGGTGTTTGGTCACCACAACCTGTAAATAACATCAAGACAAGCACTAAGCTTTTGAAAACATCAAGCTACTCTCCAAACACCATGATACCCTCCCCCTTTGACATCAAGGGAAAAGGGTCGACCAATGTTAAATGAAGACTTCCATATCTGAACTGCTGAATATGAACACTGATCATGCTCTCCCTAGGCACATGTTGAATTATCTGATCAAACTCCCCCTTAGTACATGTTGGGATGCACTATACTGTCCATGCTCCCCTTAAGAACATGCAGAGTCTGCAGAAATATTTTTCAAAATAATAACATGACTCTATAATGAAATTCCTATCACCAGTGAACCATACATACATCAATCACCCAACCAAGTGGGGATACGCCAAATGACTCAACCACTCAACCAAGTGGGATTACATATTTGACATGATCTCAAAAGTCCATACATGACTAAATGTGACAATTATTACATCATAGGTATTTACATGACCTTTACATCAAATGATATACATGACATTTATAACAAAGACCAAAGATCTAAACAAGACCGTGATAGTCATCAGAAACTATCATACACCATATATGATCTGCACCATAAGCATTTGTCAGCAGCATTTAAAACAACAACCTGTAGATGTCCATCATCAGTTTGCAAGATAAGACAATGTACCTTTAATATCATCAATGTGTGACAAAGTATGCCTCATATAGATATCAACTCATCCTCTTGATCTCATCAAGGTCAACTTGCTCTGTTTCCTTAGTAGAAAAAACCTTAACATAGCCTTCCATGAATCAACTAAGCATATGTCATATCTCCAAGCGGTAACACAAAACCATTCACCTCATATCATATGTATGTGAAAACACCATAGTCATCATCCATGACTATACCTTCATCATCATACCAATAACTGCATGATCTTTCCATAACAACCCTCAATAAATCAACCATTTATCTTTACTAGGGATTTTTCCAACATCCCACATCTGATAAGCATCAACCATGATAATCAACATATGTGAAAATCGAACCTATCATCATAAAGTAAGAAGTCATCATCATTATGTGACTAAGTAAGCCATGTCTCCAAATATCCATGTCTTCAAATAGCTACGTCTTCATGAAACCTGCAATAACACCATTCTCTTGGCCAACCAACATTATTTACCAATCTGTAATTTAAGTAATCATCCATGTATCAGCATAATATGTATCCATCATAGAGAAAACAATATGTATCTAGCTTCTCATCAAAGTGAAAAGAAAATCATGAGCTCACAGAAATTTTTCAAGCTTTCTTGATACCATCAAAAACAACAATACTCAAACAATATATCATGTGAGAGCCAAGAACTATAGGAATCCTCATCCATAACTACACCATATGAACTTTTTGTAACTTTGAAGGCATGATGACATCAACATAAAAGAAATGAGTGACACTTATCAAATAATGAATTTGTGTGCTCAAGCTTTGTTCTTCTCCTTGACCTTATGAAAATAAAAATACCATATGTACTATATGCATCATCAAAAGAGTCATCCACAATCATCCATAAATCTGGTATGAATAAAAACCTTGTGGCTCAAGCAATATAAGTATCATCTGAGACTTTATCATAAGCAACCCATGGCTGCAGCATAGCATGATGTATCATTTAAACACTTCAACAACGTAAGCATCATCACCATCATTATGCACCAAGGACTTCTAATCATAATGCCCACAATGCATATTAGAAGCATAGCATATCATCCCCCTGAACCTATGCCAATTGTTCATTGTCAGATATGATTATTACATATATCAGTAAGAATCATCAAGGCATTGTCATCAACCAGGTATACATCAAGTCATCAACAAATTATGAGGGTCAAAAGCACTTCTAGATAACATCCACAAAATGTAATCATCAATCATCAAGAAAGAAAAGACAAATGATAATTGTTTGAACCACATCAGACCCTTTTTCTGAGTTTGTCCCACTAGTTCTTCATCAAACCACTGTGCAGTTTCTAACTCGCGTATATACGTGACTTGTCTTCATAAGCTATGCATATGAAAATTGGAACACTGAAATTTCATACTTTTAGTTTCCCCTCATTTTGTTCTGACTCTACCTGGTCCTAGAACTTTTGTTGAAACATCAGTTCTAAGAATATCATTCTCATGATGGTTCTTCATCAGAGACTCCATTGTACTCTTGTTTCTAGTACTGTGATGAGCACATCCACTGTCATCTTTGTTTTCAAATGAGCAGAGAGAAAGATCACACCTTATCTGATCTTCCTTTTCTTGATTCTTGGTGGATTCATGTTTTTCATATTTTCTAATATAAATCTGCTTATTTGATTGCTTACCATATTGTCTACGACGGTCCACAAATTTCTCCCTCCATTCTTTTTCTATATGCCCAAACTTGTAACAATCATAACATCTTATATGTTTCATATTCCCTCTAAAACAATCAATGGTTTTGTGACCAAACATATTGCAAGAAAAACAATATCCCTTAAAGTACCTGGAAGTTGATGATCTTTCTGTGTGACGGTTATTAGCTTGAAACATTATACTTCTGAATTTGGTTGCAAAATGTCCAAAATTATGACATCTAAAACCTTCAACATTATTCATCAGAGGAAAGAATCGATTAACACTTCCATAGTTAGGAGTAAAATTTTTTCTTTGAAGAATTTCTTTCCTTGGTTGTTGATGGGGTTGACCTCTTATCTCCTTGTTGATAATTTTAGATTTTGCATTAGAATTCCTTGCCTCAGTTTGTGAGCTAGATTCACCTTTAACAATTTCATGAAAACCAAGACCAAATTTGATGGCAGGAGACCTTTGACTACTAAGAATATTATCCAAAATCTTAGTACTATCTTGAAATTGTAAAAGTTTATCCTTTTCTTCTAATTTACCTTTTAGGATATTTAATTCAACCTGATATTGCTCTTCCTTTTCCAAATACTGCTTCTTCATGATTTCTTCAACTTTTCTTCCTTCTTCCACTTGTTTTAAATTGAGAATCTCATTTTCTTGTTCTTCATCCGCTTGAGGTAGTTCTTCATTCTGATTATTTAAATTTTCAAGATATTCTTTTAGAGAGATGACCTTAGCTTCAAGACTTTCATAGTAACTAGATCTATCTTTAAGTTTCTTAATTGTTGTATCCTTTTCATTTACTTTATTTCTCAATGATGTCACTTCATCCTGCAACCTTTAACATTGATCTTCCTTTTCCTTGTATTGCTTCCTTACTTTGTTTCCTTCCTCCAACTGAGCTTTTAACCTGGTAACTTCTTCTTTGAAGGTACACTCCCTTTTGTCAAATAGATCTTGTTGATCTCTAATTTTATCTGTGAGCCTTTTAACTTCTATCTCTATTAGAATTCTTTCACTTTCACCCATAAGAGAAAATTCAGTTGTTTCACTATCACTTTCATTATCTTCAATATTGCATGAACAGAGAAATGTATCACTAGAAGACCAAAATTAGTGCCCGATACTTCTTTTGCTTGTTCTTCTTCAATCTAGGGTGATTCCAAATCTGAATACTTACTTCCACCTAATAGCCAATCGTTTGTCCTACTGTGACTGTTCCTTTGAGATGTCTTCTTCTTTTGAGGTGCTTTCTACTTTTGTTTTTTTCCCAGTGTTACAACACATTTGCTTCAAGCAATCAAGCTTCTTCGAAAGTACCTACTCCAATACCATTTGTTGGGAAAAATACTGAGATGGGGGGTGAATCAGTATTTACAAATGAATAACTTTTTACATTTCATATTCAGATATCTAAATGCAACTTTACTAAATCGAACCTGCTTGTGTATGTGATTGTTCTTAAGACTATAAGTGTATATCCAGTGAACTTACAATTCAATTAATCCATCATATGTTTGTCTTCAGCTAGTGCATTAGTAATTTATTAACCATTAGATAAAAATTAGCCATGTGCTGTAATAAATAAACCATCACACGTAAGCAACACACATGAACACCAAGATTTAAAGTGGAAACCCAATGCGGGAGAAAACCTCTTGCTGCTGTTGTATATGTCTTCTTTTTAATATAAAATTGTTGTTTACAATCTTGTATTGGCGCAGATTCATACCAATATGCAGGCACCCACCTGCAAAAGGCCAAAACCTTCTCTCGTTCTCCAAATTCTACTAGGAGGGAGCTACAACCACTAGCTCTTGTACTAGATAATATGTTTACCAGTGCGTAGGCACTGACCTACAGAAGGCTACAACCTTCAATCATTCTCCAACTACTATTGGAAGGGAGCTCCAACCCCCTAGCTCTTGTACTGGCTGATATGTTTACTAGTACGTAGGCACCGACCTATAGAAGGATACCACCTTCACTCTTCCTCTAGGGACCACATTTCATAAATTTTCAGACTGGATACTCATGGTAAACAACAACACAATATGTAGACCATGTTTCGTCAAATTTTCATACTAGACCCATCATAAACATTAAAGCTCAAAATCAATCACTACTGAAATACTACCATCAAATACATCTGCATCAACCAATCAGTGAAAACCAATCATCAATCTCTGATATAACTGAAACCCAATAATCAATATCTGATATAACTGAAACCCAAATCATCACTTTCTGAATCAAATAATCATTGAAACTTCTGACACAACTGAATCAAATAACCACTGAAACCTCAGACACAACTGAATCACCCAATCATCAATTTATGAATCAACCACAACTGAATAAATCAATCACTGAAAACTCAATCAACTGACACTTAATCAAAATTCAACCAATCAACTGGAAAAAACAAATCACTGTAACCAGTACACAAATTTAAACCCAGAACACTGCATTGACAACTAGAACCAACTGCAACCTCAAAAATCATATGTCAGAATGCATACACTACTTCAATGAAGCCAATATACATGTATACGCTACTTTTTGTAACCCAACTTGTGTATACCTGTAAAGATACTGAATCATAAAACCTATGAACCATAAAATGTACTTCCCAAATACATTATGAAGATCTACTATCATATTACAGAGTTCTAAACAGATAACAGCAAAGATAACCCTTCTAACTCAATCAATCAATCAACCAGACTCAGTCTCCTTATATAATCAGTTTTACTTTTAGATCCAAAGAAGACATCATTGACGAACAATAGTAAAACAACAACATTGATCAGATAGATCAGTGATCTCTGAACAACAAACTTTTCTTCCTTATACACTACCTGGAAGAGCCTAACCAGTGTGTATACGCGCCTTCACGAAGGTGAACCAATGTATGGATATGCAAATAATAACTTATAGCTTCGTAACTATTCCAAACTTTAGATATACCCATATCATAGCATTTAAAGGACAAAACATTTATTAGCACTCATATCTAGCCTATCCATTATCAAATCACATAATGATAAATCATTTCAAGTCCTATGATCCCGATCCATCATTAGATCTCATCCATCACGAAACACTCAGGTGCATACTTAGTCTAGATCAAGAAAAGCATCATAAACCCATAACATGCGTATTTTATTTTGATCTAACTCTTCATAAGTTATTCATTACTTGCACTCCTTCATAGTTTTATCTTCACCTCCTTATATCCTTAGAGACTTTTCCAATACCTCGGGCCAAAACAACACTTAGAACATGTGGTATTCTTAGATGGGATCAAGTAGCCGTTATTTTGCTCAATATTGTGGGCTAATACCATGGTATGGACCCTTGGTATTCTTTAACCTTAATTTTGCATCCCATACACGCTTTTCCTCTCTTGAAAGTGCGTGCATATGTATATGCTCTTTTTGTTCTGTGTACCTGCTTTTGTACACTACTTGGACTAGGTGAAACAACATATACAACTTAAAACATAATTTTTCTTCAATTTCTTGATTCTAATATGAAATCCTTTGTCCCATCATCATGTTCTTATGTGCCATTACTTTGTTACCTCTGAATAGACCTATTACATTGTGAGTTGTCATTACTTTATCATTTTTGAGCTGATTCCTCTGAACTGCCTTGCATTTTGTCACATCTGTAAACAATACTAACATGCATTCTGTCACATCCTGTTTATACCTTTATCAATTAGTCCATTCATAAAATAGGTTTTCATTAAGGACAACTCATTTGGTAGGTTTCTTATCAAGGACAACACTAACACAATCTCCTTGTATCAAACCTTTGACCATTATTTTGTTCCATCATTTTGTCACCTCTTATATCTTTGTGTTCCATCATTCTGTCACCTCTGATATTTCCTATAGATTCATCTCTGTTCCATCATTTTGTCACCTTTGATCTGACCTATAGATTCATCTAGTTACCATATACTTGTTTTGTTACAAGTGAGTTTCAATCAAGGATAACACATGCTTCATAATTCCAACACCCTAGACATAGTGGACTAGTCTAGAAAAATAGAAAGACAAAAAACATAGAGTTTTCCTTAAAGAAGTTAGAGAATGGACAAGGAAATTAGCTGTAATATTGGATTCAAGAAAGGGTGTCCCTTGTCCCCTACCTTTTTTTGGCATATGCATTGATAAGCTAGAAGATGTTTGGAATATGTAGGTTGTATTGGGCACCCAATGTCAATTAGTATAGTCATAACTCTTCTCCTTTATGTTGACGATATTGATATTTGGCAAGGAGTCCTTATGATATTGACAAGTAATTAAGAATACTCCAAATTTTCTATTCCAAGATGGGTATGATTGTTAATATCGACAAAACAAAAATCGTGTTAATTAAATCCAAAAAAAACACATGTGATACTTTCATATATGACAACAACAACTTGGAGGAAGTTCCTTGATACAAATATATTAGAATTTCTATCCATCACAACCACAAATGGAATTATAGCATTGAGAAAAGGATAAATTGAAGATGGAAAGATTATTATGCACTTAAAAATGATTGCAAATTAGGGAAAAATGAAAGTAATATATTAGAAGGAGGTGATCAACCCAAATGTCGAAAAAAAATATCTCTTTGTATTGACTAGTGTAAGGAAGAAAATAAACATTGCTAAAATAAGAACAAATTCTCATAAGCTCCATAGTAATATTGGGCATTGACCAATTTTGAAAACACAATGGGATAAAATAGTATGTCACCTTTGTGACACTAAGAGGGTTGAAGATTAAAATCACTTTATCTTAAATTTTCTGCTTATACTCTCTTTTGATTTAAATTTCAAAACGTTTGTCACACTATTAATCTTCTTGACTAATCTGAATGTATAAACTTGAAGATTTTTTTAAAACAATTTTGCAAGTGTAAATTATATGTGTTTTGGGTAGAGGATCAACTTACTAAACACATAAAGATGATTTTTATCTCAATTTTGTAGAAAATAAAGAAGACATTAGTACCATAACATCATACACAAAACAACAAATGAATAAAGGAGTTCACTCCTCCTGGGCTACATCTCGTAGTCCAGCTTCCAATGTAGGGCCTCTTCCATTATGCTAAAAATATGTGTTTACATCAAGTTACAATTCTCATAATGCTAAAAATATGTCTTCAATGGCTCCAGAATAGTAAAAAACCCCCATTTTGGTTCTTTCTGCACCACATTTGGCCAAAAACTGAGAAGGTTATGCTTGTTTCTTCATTTTCCCAAATTCTGCAACTAACCATCCTCCAATTCAACCTAAACCTGGCTTGAGCGCCCCAAATGTAGAACTGGCATGAAAACCTGGCCTACATTCCCACTTGGTGGTTGAAATTGTAGGATGGTTAGTTCGCCCATTAAGCCCCCAGTTATGAAAATCATGGTTACGTGGCGACCATAAGACCGCATAGGGGGCCGAAGGTTCTAGGCTCTGTCTAGCCCCCAACTAGCATGTGCTCCTAGTTCTATGGTCCTGCATAATACCATGGTTTGGGCCCCTATGGTTTGGCCCCTCTAAACTCCATCGTGCCCGTGGTTCAGTGAGGGGTCATATGACCCAAGGTTGCACCCCTCCATTTTTCCGCTACGGTTTGCTTCGCATTGGGCTCTGACTATGTTTTCCTCGGGGCTGTGGCCGTAGGTTGGGCTAAGGCCTAGCACTTCACCCCCTAATTGCGGTCCCATGGGTGTTGGGGTGGTTAGGGGCTAGGGCTTAGCTTGACCCCTCCCCCAATGATGTAATGATGCAAATTCAAATAGAAGCATTCGACCTTTGTTAAACAAGGAACATGCTGGCGCGGTGGTATGGCTCTTGGTTGCTTGGTACTTGGTCTCGAGTTCGACTCCCATGGAGGTATTTTAGCCTCATACAAAATTTTGGTCGGCCATGAGGAGGCCACGTGGCACTCCCTCAATGGGCCACCATAACAAACAAACAACTAATGAAAATTAACCATGTTTTAACCAATCAGTTGATGCCAAGTGTCGACTAACCATTAGATGATGAAGGACCCAGTCATCTTGCCAAGTCATGGCCCAGTCAGCGTACAGACCGCTGAATGGGCATCCCCACAACCCAAATTTCAATTTTTTTTTTTTCCCAAAACAAAAAGAACGTGATTCCGAGAGAATCCGATGTCGTATTTGAGTGAAATGAGTTGCATTGGATTTAGGTCACTAAGATCTATCCAGTCATTCAGTTTTCTAGCTCCGTTGTGCACTTTGAATTTTGAGCACTATTTTGATCCACTGGATCACTCCTCCCCATTGGAAGCTTTTGAACCTCCAAAATATCTTTATCAATTAACAAATAGATGAGGGTGCAAATCCCTCACCCCTCTAGTCTCAATACACTGAACTTTGCTTGAATTTTTCATTTTGAGCTTTTCATGAAAATACATAATTTTCCTTGATTTTGGAGTCCTTGTCTTGTTTTCATAGATGACATCTTGCTGCAATTTCCCAGAGTACGCAGAACAACAAACTGTCTTTGAAGGAATAAACACATTCCCTCCTCAATCTGCAATTAAAAGAAACTTAAAAAAATCTCAAATTCTTCTCACCTTGAACACTGTCGTCATGACAATGTTTACCATGTCTAGCCTTGTACTTGGCTAGACTCTTGACCAAATGTAATCGCCATCACCATGCACCATCCCATATCAAATCCAACATATTATGAAACCCATTAGAAGAAGTTTTGGAACCAATGTCCTCTTTTTCAATTTGCTTTTTCATTTTCTCTTTGACCTCTTCACTCTCTAACACTGAGATCTTGTTCACACCAATGTTCAACAATGATGTGTGTTGCTGCAAATTTACTTCATTTTGTTTACCTCTTTTAGCAAGAAACATATTAAACTCCTGAAACATGTTATCGCATGGATTACAAACATCAATGAAATCAAATTTCAAACTTGATTCATATCCTTGAAAGGATTTAGATTGCTCAACATCTTCATGTTTGATCATTAACAATGCAAAGTTTTGACTATCATTAACAATCCTCTTCATTTGTCCCGCATTTACAAGAGATGCATTCAACTTCTTGCTGTGTACTCTAACGATGTACTCAATCCCATTCTTGAAAAAATGATATTTGTTCTCATGGAGATGAAAATATCTCTCCTATCATATAGATATGGGCTTCCCAAAACAATACCACATATATCAATTGGAATTACATCAAGTTCTACCTCATCTAAAAAGTTTTCAATGATTGCAAATTTCAATTTACATCTTTTTGTCACATGCAATTTTGCATTGTCACATATCCAACCTAATAAGGATGAGGAATTATTTCTAAATTCAACTTCTTGACAATGTCTTTTGAGATAAGATTTACTTGTGAACCACTATCAAACAATGTATCCATCTAAGTATGTCTGGAAATAACTCTAATGTGGAAAAGCTCTACTCTTGTTTATCATATTGAGTTTCATTGATACAATTTGAAGAAGTAGTACTTGCAATGTCCTTACCTTTCAAACCTATGGTTGTGACATTTGTTTCGTCTCTAGAATATGAACCTAAATCATGTTGTGTAGTTGCAACCGTCTTCTCCTTCTCCTTGTTCTTAAACTTTTCGGGTGTCATTTATGGATGGGGTTTCCAACAATCATCTTCATCATGGCCCTCTTTGTAACATTGATTACATGTAAGTTTTTATTTCTCGATCTTGATGGTAGCATTATTCTTCCCTTTTCCTTTGAACTTACCTTTTCTTTTTTCTCCAGACTCAAAGGAAATCTCACTAGTTTTTTCAGAAACATTTTTCCCTCTTGTCTCTAGATGAGTTGCATTAACAAAAACCTCATCTATTTTTGTATGGTTAAATATGAGAATGGTATGTCTCAAATAATTATGCAATTCTCCAATGTATTTGAGCAAATTATCTTGTGAGTACAAATCTATACCCAAAATGAAATCTCTTTTCCTAAATTTGTAAGTATAAGATTGCACATTTTTCCCTTTAGCTTGCACAAAGTTTTTCCAATCCATAATATCTTTTTGCATGTATGCTAATGGATAAAACTGTTTTCTTATTGCAACAACAAAATCATTCCAAGAGGATAAAACCTTACCATGTTTCTTCATGTCCCCTTGAGTTTTGGCTTCCCACCAAATTAGTGTTGCACCTTCCAATCTAAGAGAAGCAAGCTGAATCTTCGTTTCATCATCCTTGATTATTTGTATCCTACAATACAATTCAATATAACAAATCCAATTGTCTAATCTTTCTTTTTTTACCTCTCCATTGCACATAGGCAATTCAAACTTAATATCAAGCTTAAGCAAAGGAGTTTTACCATGACCCCTTGGGGAATTTGGATGTGTTTGTGAAGGGGTAGAAGAAGTTGAAGATGAGGTTGGAGATGATGATGAGGATGATGATGGAGGTGAAGGTGGTGGCTTGTCACCATTTCCTCCATTCCCTTTTTGAGGTTTGTCTCCTTTTCCTTCATGAGGTTTTGAGCTCTCTCCATAGAGTCTAGAGTTCCTCTCCTCATACAAAACCTTAACCATCTCTGATATCTCAAAGAATGGTTTTATGAAAGTCTTTTCATCTTCAAACATCTCTTTAGGACCTTCTTCATGTGCCACAACTATTGAAGCTTGAGGAGAGTTTGTTCTCCTTGAAACAATTTGAGATATCGGCTCCACAAGTTCTAATTCTCCTCTTTTGAGATTCAACCTTGTAAGCATAAAAAAACACTTGCAAAAAAATCAAATATTCACAAAAGCCTTGTGCTCTAATGATGCAGGAGCATCTGGTCAACAGGGTGAAGATCGAGAGAGGGCGAACAAAGTTTCTGAAAAAGATTGGGAATGAGAAACAGTTCACTGAACGGACAGCAAGTCTGTCAAGTTCCTATGTTTTTGTTTTTTTCTTTCATGGTCAGCTACATTATTAACTGCTGTTATTTTAATTTCTGTTCATTATGTTTGAAATATTGTAATAGGTTCTAGTTAGAAACGATAATAGTAGGTTAGGGTTAGTAGGTGATTAACAACGAATCCCTATGGTAAAAAGGCAGACAAAGTAAACTTGTTGATAGTCAAAGAAAATCATACCTATAGTAACTGCAAAAACTGTAATTGAATAACTACCAGCAATTATCAAACTGCCTGAAAAACATTGTATAAAAAGGCAAGCAAGAAAACCCAGTGGGGTTCAGCAACGGAGCATATACAAGAGAATAATAAATATACATTTTCCTTCATCTTATTTCAGTGCACAGCAAACAAATTGTTCATATATATGTCCTTAGTAACAAAAGCCTGTATGTACAGTGCTGTGTAACTATTTCATTTTTATTTAATTATATCAACAGTGTTTTACAGTATTCAAAGAGCTACGAACTGGTAGAGAAGAAAGCAAACAAGAGGCGGAAAGAACCAGCACCCACAGAGGGTCAAACCAGACAACCACACTAACCGGGTAAGCAACCAGGACTGGCAGTGAATGAGTTTATCTACCACTTAATATTACAATGTATTTTTCTGCATAAAAAAAATTTACATAGAATTGTGCATCGAGGTGTAACCGAACAGCGTTGCAACCGACCCACGAACCCTCCTATGTTACGGTCAAGGGTTTGACAAACCCAGAAAGTCCAGACTCAACAAATAAACAGACATTTCACACAACAAGCGACTATAACTGTGACCAAGACCAAGAATCATTACAGGAAAGTAAAACAAGAACAGGACTACCCGGAAGGAGTCGACGGAAGCCATTGCTAAGATACGGGAGCCCGCCACACCTGTAAAAGACATAGAAGGCGGAAGGTCAGGGTTTCTTTCCAACAAAACCCTTGCATTTTGATATTGAAGCCATAACGCTTGTAAATGAAAGCCCTGAGTATGGAGATAGGAGAGTAATCATACCTGACAGTGTGCCGGAACAGTAGGCCAACAGAACCCCGAAACATAGACCCCTGTCCACAGAGGGGCTGCAGAACGTTAGTCTCGGTGCAAACAGAGGAAAAGAAATTCTAACATAGAACTGTGACATACCTTGTCCAAAGAGCCGAGCGCCGGAGAAGAACTAAACTGAAATTCCATCGACCTGTGCAACTTTCGAACTGAGCGGACCGAGCATTATTACACCATAGTCATTAACCACAGATTTTTCAAGAAGGCCAGACCAGACAGTATCCACGAAATCAAACAACGGATAGTTCTTACAGCCATGAAAACGAAATGAACATGCGATGGAACCATAGCAACTTACCAACAAAACCCGGAGCCGGAAAGACAAACCCACACAGTAACGACAAGGTATAGCTGAGCCATCATCATATCACCACAGAACCGGCAGAAACCCAAAGGGTTTCATCACAGACAAATAACCAGAGGTGGAGCCAAAACAACACAGAGACCACCGAGACCAATCATCGAAGGCAAGAATGACCGCAAAGGCGCGAACCGGGTAACAAAAAGCGAGATAGGGTTTGCCAAGTTCGAGGAGAACAGGTGTCCAACGGAGGATTACCACAAAGTATAGCCGAGTTGATTGTCAATTAAACCTTAATCAATTTTCAATTACCACATATCCCAACCAGTTCAATAGCATAAGTCCACATAAGCTGAGGCAAGGCGGGACCACGTGGGCTGGCCCCATCATCTAATACCAAAATGATATGAATGTATAAAATTGAAGATTTTTTTAAAACAATTTTGTAAGTGTAAATTATATGTGTTTTGGGTAAAGGATCAATTTACTAAACACATAAAGATGATTTTTATCTTAGTTTTGTATAAAATAAAGAAGACATCAGTACCATAACAACATACACAAAACAACAAATGATAAAGGAGTTCACCGCTCCCGGGCTACATCTCCTGGTCTAGATTCCAATGTTGGGCCTCTTCAATTATGCTAAAAAATATGTGTTTACATCAAGTTACAATTCTCGAAATGATAAAAAAATGTCTCCAATGGCTCCAGAATAGTTAAAAACTCCCATTTTGGTTCTTTCTGCACCTCATTTGACGAAAAACTAAGAAATTTATGCTTGTTTCTTCATTTTCCCAAATTCTGCAGCTAACCATCTTCCAATCGGCCTAAACCTAGATTGAGTGCCCCAAACGCAGAACTAACGCGCAAACCTAGCCTGCATTCTTGCCTTAGTGGGAAAAATTGTAGGACAGTTAGTCCGCCCATTAAGTCCCCAGTTCCGAAAATCATGGTCATGTGGTGACCATAAGACCGCATAGGGGCCTAAGATTCTGGGCTCTGTCTGGCCCCTAGCTGACGCGTGCACCTGGTTCTATGGTCCCACATATGACCATGGTTTGGCCTCGTAGGGGATGTGTAACATACCCTGGTAACCTCAAATGAAAATGCACGGATTTAGAAATTTTTTACACAAATTACCCACAAGTAATTATCCAAATCACTATTCCATATTCCTCATTAATCATTAGATAGAATGTTCATTAGTGCATAAAGTGAATAGTAAGTTGCATAGCCATTAACAACAACACTTGAAGTATATTAACATAAAATATATGATGTAACCTTGCATCCATTTCACGATTCCTTTAACCACATTAATTAATCACATACTTGACATTATCAACATCACATTATGCAAGGAATCAAAATCACCTAATTGACATAATAAAAAATCACATCATTGAACACCGATATACCTGGAAACCCCGTAGGGTGAAAACGAACAAATGTTTAATCTTATTATTAAACGCTCGTGAGGGTGTTCACCCCACTCAATGGCTTATAAGGGAGTCCATCCCTTATCCATTGTTATAAAATATTAAAATGAAATATCATTAAAATACAACATACCTAGCTAAAAGCTATTACAATCATCATGAAACCATTTACCTACAAATCACCACTCTCTATATCCTTTTGGCATGATTGTTCCATCAATGGACCATCCTACAACTCATACTAATCAACATGGACCATTAGTTCTTATTTGCAACAATGCTAAACACAATTTGTCTTTTGCACAAATCACCATCCTTTCCTCTCATTGTTAGCATCAACATGCTTTGGTAACATGATTAGATAAAGTATTAATCAATCAATAATCAGTGTTTAAAAGTGATCGTTTAACATCTATTCATGTGCATACATGAGATGTAAATATAATATCACAACATATTTCTTCTAACAACGTTGTGGATGTATAAACAAATAATTATCAAGCATGTCAAAATAATTGCCACATTACTATGATCATTCTCGCACTAGCATGCATTCATATCCAAAGGAAACAACTGTAACCATCCATTTCACTTAAACGATACTAGCAACTTATTTTTGTTTTTCATGCATATAATTATATAAAAACGTATTCAAAGGGATCTAGCCCCTTAGCTTCTTATTTGTGCATGTAACTAAGTAATCTTTCCAATACAGTGGATATTATTATAATACATAAAAATGCATGCCCCCTTCTAAGGGAAATCTAACATGATAGACATCATTATCGTGCATGAAAATGCAAGCCCCTTTCTAAAGGCATCTTTCCCAAGATAGAGCTATTAACAAAATCTATTGTATGTACAAAGACGTGCATTGCTCTAAAACAAAATTAATGTGTTAGTCATTATTTCTTGCATGCGGATGTATGTATTTTACAAAGGAAAGCCAATGCATTTATTGCAAGTAATTACTTGTTTTACTTTCCATGATCTAACATAATACTTATTCTTTTCTGCATACAAATCCATGTTTCTTTTTAAAAGATCTAACACAATAGTTTTACAAATCCATGTTTCTCTTTTAAAGATCTAACACAATAGTTCTATTTTCATGCATGTAATCAACAATTGTTTCTATGCTTTTGCATATGTGTTCTTTTCACATAGTTATTTTCAAGAACCCAACATAGTTTCTCTATTTTTTATGTACAAAATTCTTATGCATTTGTTTCCAAAAAAAGTATTATAACAAAATTCTCATGCATTTGTTTTCAAGAAAGTATCATAACAATTTTCTCATGCATTTGTTCCCAAAAAAAAGTATTATAACAAAGTTCTCATGCATTTGTTTTCAAGAAAGTATCATAACAAAGTTCTCATGCATTTGTTTCCAAAAAAAGTATTATAACAAAGTTCTCATGCATTTGTTTTCAAGAAAGTATCATAACAAAGTTCTCGTGCATTTGTTTCAAGAAAGTATCATAACCAACCTTTCTTTTGGGCATAAGAACTAAAATAATAATAATTTTAACCTTTTATGCATTAAACCATGCAATTAAATCAAACTATGCAATATACAAGACACAAATCATTTATTTTTTACCCACCAAAACATGTAACTTTTGCAAACTGTTGCAAAGGAATTAACACAATTGACTTATCTTTCACCCACAAATAAAACATATTCTTTCCAAAAAAGATTCCTATGACTTATATTATATCCGTGCATTTGATCGATGCACAGGTTATTATATTTTCTCATAACTAAGTATTGTTTTTTCAAAGGAACTCTCTTACGCATGAGAATCCATGGGAATATTTTCCATGGATTTATTAAATAACTAATCTTTACCAACACCATGAAAATATTTTACCATGACTAAGCACAAAACTATTGTGTTATTTTCAAGAACACCACAATATTTTTTTATTCTAATTAACCAAAAGGCCATAGTTACTTATCTTTTCTTCAACAAGGACTTATGTCTTATAAACACATAAGGTAGTTATTTTTATACAAAACTACACATTTCAAAAGAAAATCTCACTTTCCAAGAAAAATAATCTAATTAACTTTTCTCTTTTATTTTTCACCTCCCATGAAAATATTTCACTAATTACCCTGGTTAATTTATCCTTGTACCCATGGAAGCATTTCCAAGAATTAATCTAACTTCCCATACTTACTTAATTTCATGCTATTTTTTTAACAAAATGACGCAGGGAAAACCCCTGCGATGCCCAGAATCTCAAATTGTTCAATGTACACACGCATACATCCAAACCATCCCTATAAAATTTCCTTTTGCTGGCAATTGCATTACATTTCAATTTGCGGAAGTATGTGATATTGGTTCAGGGTCAACCTGCAACGGAAAGAACCTCACCTACCATGCAAATTCACTTGCATCTCAACTTCAAAATTACAAAGTCACCCACTGTCTCTATCATTCGGAAATTTTTATTTAAAACTTAAAATTCAAACTGCAACTCACAATCAACACGCCTTAATCGAATGCCATAGCATTTTTGCCAATACCCAAATATGAATTTCCTCTTTTGTCAACGCCCTTGTATTTGATCTTATTCAATTTATAACGCAAGGCCTGTATATTTACTCTTTCAACATCTGAATCAACACCTTTTGATAAAAACATTCAAACAACATTAACACCTTACCAAGCAATACAACCCATGTATCCTCTCGCTCCACAGATCTGTTCGATCCTTAATTTAATTCATAAATCGGGCTGAACGCTCTTACAAACAGAGCGTTATGAAGATTCTTGCGCTCAGGTCAATGTCTTCAAGGTTCCTGTCTATGAGTCACTGCGGCCCTATCAAAGATATCAATTCACAGAACCCAAATCACTGATCCATTGATTCGGATCGATTTCCCTTTCACTGCTCCAAATTCTGGTCATACACTGATATCTCAATCAGCGATCCCCAATCTGCAACTTATAACCATTACAATCATTACCAAAAACAAACCTGCGCCACAAAATAATCAAACACAAATATACATTTCCCCTTTTCTATGATCATCGGAGTAACGACTCAATACATTCCCTAGAGCCCAATCTGATTCAATCAGAAATCGAAGATTGGCATTTACAATGATCGGCAGTCAGAATTTAAAATGCGATTGATTATCGCCCGAACTCCCCGGACCTGATTCCACATCACTCAAGGTTTAACATAACATACCAACACCGATGCAATACCAAATATGCAATCGCTATTCCAATGTTGATATTCAGTCGTTCCGACGCGATGTAACTCCACCTCCGCACTCTATTGCGCTCCAATTTAATTCTACACCGATATCCTTTGCAACCAATTAAAATCACTTCGTGTTAGATTCATTGCTAAATTGATTTACATGGAAACCTTCCCTTTTTATTTCAATGCAATAAGTTCTGGGGATCCGATGCATTTCAAACTGAATGATATGTTAATTCGCCTCCACTACAAAAGATCCACACCGTCTTTTTAATCTATTTTCTGGGGTAAAGACAGCTCCCAACTCACAAAATTTGACAACGCCGAATTGTAATAGAGACAGAATTCTTCAAAATACAAAAAAATGCAGATCAAACTCAATTCAATCAATTATACAGACATACCATACTCGTGTTTCCACAAATTTCGAATGCAATTCTTCAACGTTGTATACACTCTACCCAATCTGCAATTACAACTGATCTAATGGCAAATAACACTGCACGTTCTGTTTTCTATCAATTTTTTACACCATAAAGCATAATCGATGTATTCAAACCACAATTATATTCAAAGAATGAAACAGTCTCGGCTATTGGGCAATTACACAAAACTGATCAATGCTTTTTTTTTAATTCATCTCAATACTAAATCTAAGCGTAGCGCTCCACACCAAACCAAACACTCACACAATCGCCCCTCTCCTCCAAGCGACACACAAACTCTAATCAATCTAAAAAGAATCCTCCCAGCTCATTACAATTTTCCTCTATTTATTATCCACTTGAATAATTCTCCTAAATTATCTAACCGAGTTTCCTATTTTTTCAAGAAAGAACAAAATTCTTCTATTCCGTTGCTTTCCAAGCACACCTAGACTAACAGTTCTATCTCAAAATCCAAAATAAGCTAATCTCCTATTTATTACAATAACAAATTATTTGAGGAATCCAACCTCCTCAGTAAATTGATTTTTGACCAACAGTAAATAAATTTCACAGGATTTAGCCACAACATGTGGACAAATCTCCACATTGCTGGCTGGGTCTAGATGCTCCTGCATCAGACTCCCAAAGTTTAAATTAACCATGATCTCCTGATCATGCATTTCTAGTTTGAGTCCTCCTGGATCCCATACTTGATTTGATAGCCTGTTCTTGATTACTGTTGTTGTTGTTTGTCCTTCAAGTCTCTGTCCACTGTGTGATAATGCATCACTATCTGTTGCTGTCCTTTCCACATATCTTGCTGCTGTTTTTCTCATTTTAATTTGCATTTCTTCATTCCTTGTTGGCTTCCTCATCAAAAGATTCGACTTATACAAATTTTCTATCTCATCTAGAAGTTCTCTCAAAAGTTTTGTATCATCTTTACTAATTGCGTTGTTCGCAATATTTGTCTTTAATCCTCCTGCACTCTGGCTTTCTTCAAGATTAATGACCTTCAATGACTCAGTGTATCCTTTGAATTCAAAAATTCTTTTGCCATCCTCCTTAGTCTGCATATGACTATGAGTAGTCATTTCTTCAACAGCCTTCAATAACTGTTTGTCTTCCTTCAAGTTAATGTGACCTGCAAACACACAACAACCTTTAGTTTTCAAAATACAATACCTTCCATTTTATTTTGATGCTTCAGGCACCAATCCTCCATCATAATTCTTTTGGATTTCAGCGGATCCTTCTTGTTGTGACCCCATTTCTCTGAGTCTTTCTTTCTTCAACAAATCAATATGAATTTGCCCAAGTTTCCTGAACTTATTCATCAGCTTGCCATTCCACCTCCGTGGCAATAGCTTCCACTTCACCCTTTTCTTCAGTCTCCATCTGTATCTTCGATCTTCACTTATCTTTCTTTGTACTACCAGATCGATTTTTGGTTCTTCATTCTGCTGCCAGCTTCTATACTTCTGTAATTTGATGCCTTTCTCAAATTCACTCTCATGTAACTGATCATTCCTTCCAAATTTCTGGTTACTTCCATATTCATCTTGTTGAGTTAATATTTTTGTCTCCTTCACGCCTCGGAGGATGTAACTTCCTTGCTGCTCCTGATCTTTCATCTCATCTTCAAATAATCGCTGCTCAATTTCTCTGATTTCAGCATCATATTTATTAATGCTGTCTTCCACCCCTTTTCCTCCATCAGGTTCTGTAAGCTTCATTTCTCCTTTAGGTTCCTCGAGTAATCTCTCCAAGAATTCTATTTCCTTATGAAATCTCTCCAGCAGATCATCATAATTTCCATTTTCAGCTCCATTCTTTTCTTGGCAATCCTCCTGAGTTGACCTATTTTCTACATCATCATATTGCAAGCATCTTTCATTTATTCCATTAAACAAATTCATTGGTTTACCTTTTTGTAGTCCCACTATGGAATTGTCTTTAGACTGCTGGTCTATATCAACCTCATCTTATTGTTTCATACCAAACAGGATTTCATCTATGAACTCCTTTTGTTTCAATAGATCAACACCTTCTTCCTCTAAAAGGGATTCACCATCATACTTTACCTCAAGATCCACATTCCTGGTGTCAACTTCATTAGGTTGTCCATCACCCTCTGCACATCCTGCAAACATACAAAAACTATAATAATCAAAATCACAAGGCTTCAATGCCTCGTCCACTTCCTTTGTCAACATATCCTCAAATTGTTCTAAATTCTGCCAGTAGTCTAGAAGACCTTCAGCTAATCTCTCATTATCTTCTTCTCCCAACATTTCACCTTCGTCTTGGTTTGCAAATGGAGACTTCCAATTCTACCTTTGCTTCTCTGAGTTTCTCTGATTCCTCTTGAGCACTCATTATCTGCTCAATCTTTCTCAATTTTTCTACTATCTCTGACTTCACTTGTTGATTTCTCTTTTCTCGTAGCCTTGGCCACTTTACTCGTTTCCTCATGGTCCAAACACTTTTCTGCAGCATCTCCATCAATATTCCAATCTGGAAATCTATCTTAGCTTTCTCTCGGTCAAACTCTTCTTGACTCATCTTCATGCCACTTGCTTTGGCATCTTCCTTTCTGCTGTGGCTTCCTTGTGAACTTCCGCTATGACTATCTATAGTCATTTTCTGCTCCTATCTTTCCATGAGCTCCTTACACCTCTGCAACAAGCCTCTGTAACAGTAAGTCCTTCTTACTGCAATCTTACCTCACTGAGCTCTCCTTACTCGGTATTTTGGTAAGCACGATCCCCTATCTGGAATCTTCTCCTGAGCAACACCTTTGCTCTCTCTAGGCTTCTGCAATCTTTCACTCTTTCTGATGTTGTCACCTCTGCTTTGAATAGATTTCCTCACAGCTGCAATCTCGTACTAAACTTCATTCAGAAAACAAACTTATTCAGTTTCAATAGAGCCAGGCTCTGATACCAAAAATTGACGCAGGGAAAACCCCTGCGATGCCCAGAATCTCAAACTGTTCAATGCACACACGCATACATCCAAACTGTCCCTATAAAATTTCCTTTTGCTGGCAATTGCATTACATTTCAATTTGTGGAAGTATGTGATATTGGTTCAGGGTCAACCTGCAACGGAAAGAACCTCACCTACCATGCAAATTCACTTGCATCTCAGCTTCAAAATTACAAAGTCACCCACTGTCTCTATCATGCGGAAGTTTTTATTTAAAACTTAAAATTCAAACTGCAACTCACAATCAACACGCCTTAATCGAATGCCATAGCATTTTTTCCAATACCCAAATATGAATTTCCTCTTTTGTCAACGCCCTTGTATTTGATCTTATTCAATTTATAATGCAGGGCCTGTAGGTTTACTCTTTCAACATCTGAATCAACACCTTTTGATAAAAACATTCAAACAGCATTAACACCTTACCAAGCAATACAACCCATGTATCCTCTCGCTCCACAGATCTGTTCGATCCTTAATTTAATTCATAAATCGGGCTGAACGCTCTTACAAACAGAGTGTTATGAATATTCTTGCGCTCAAGTCCATGTCTTCAAGGTTCCTGTCTATGAGTCACTGCAGCCCTATCAAAGACATCAATTCACAGAACCCAAATCATTGATCCATTGATTCGGATCGATTTCCCTTTCACTGCTCCAAACTCTGGTCATACACTGATATCTCAATCAACGATCCCCAATCTGCAACTTATAACCATTACAATCATTACCAAAAACAAACCTGCGCCACAAAATAATCAAACACAAATATACATTTCCCCTTTTCTATGATCATCGGAGTAACAATTCAATACATTCCCTAGAGCCCAATCCGATTCAATCGGAAACCGGAGATTGGCATTTACAACGATCGGCAGTGGGAATTTAAAATGCGATTGATTATCGCCCGAACTCCCCGGACCTGATTCCACATCACTCAAGGTTTAACATAACATACCAACACCGATGCAATACCAAATCTGCGATCGCTATTCCAATGTTGATATTCAGTCGTTCCGACGCGATGTCACTCCACCTCCGCACTCTACTGCACTCCAATTTAAATATACACCGATATCCTTTGCAACCAATTAATATCACTTCGTGTTAGATTCATTGCTAAATTGATTTACATGGAAACCTTCCCTTTTTATTTCAATGCCATAAGTTCTGGGGATCCGATGCATTTCACACTGAATGATATGTTAATTTGCCTCCACTACAAAAGATCCACACCGTCTTTTTAATCTATTTTCTGGGGTAAAGACAGCTCCCAACTCACAAAATTTGACAACTCCGAATTGTAATAGAGACATAATTCTTCAAAATACAAAAAAATGCAGATCAAATTCAATTCAATCAATTATACAGACATACCATACTCGCGTTTCCACAAATTTCGAATGCAATTCTTCAACGTTGTATACACTCTATTCAATCTGCAATTACAACTGAGCTAATGGAAAATAACACTGCGCGTTCTGTTTTCTATCAATTTTTTACACCATAAAGCATAATCGATGTATTCAAACCACAATTATATTCAAAGAATGAAACAGTCTCGGCTATTGGACAATTACACAAAACTGATCACTGTTTTTTTTATTTATTCATCTCAATACTAAATCTGAGCGTAGCGCTCCACACCAAACCAAACACTCACACAATCGCCCCTCTCCTCCAAGCGACACACAAACTCTAATCAATCTAAAAAGAATCCTCCCAGCTCATTACAATTTTCCTCTATTTATTATCCACTCGAATAATTCTCCTAAATTATCTAACAGAGTTTCCTATTTTTTCAAGAAAGAACATAATTCTTCTATTCCGTTGCTTTCCAAGCACACCTAGACTAACAGTTATATCTCAAAATCCAAAATAAGCTAATCTCCTATTTATTACAATAACAAATTATTTGAGGAATCCAACCTCCTCAGTAAATTGATTTTTGACCAACAGTAAATAAATTTGACTGGATTTAACCACAACATGTGGACAAATCTCCACATTGCTGGCTGGGTCTAGATGCTCCTGCATCACAAAATTATCATGGTTTCTTGTCTTCTTGATCTTTTTAAGTGCATGGTTATTCTTTAATAAAGTTACATATCTTTATGCAAACCATTCGATGGCATGAATACTTATTTTTAAGAAAAAAATTCACAAACAATCTTTTTGAAGAAACCAACATTATTAACTTATCTTTTCTTTCCATTCGTTGGCTGGCATTTATTGATGGGCTAATTAACAATGACTCCTCTCCCACTAAATAACAAGCCTTTATTCAACAGAGTTCATGAAGGCATCACTTTGAAGCCTTTTATCCTCACACTAAAAAATTATCTTGAATCTTGGGTACCATCATCCAATGACAACGATGAGAAGAGACTTGCCACAAACTTGGAAAAACAACACTCGAATAACAAAAATGAGAGCAGAAATGCATGCGGCCATACTTATTGGTTGTCTTCAAATAAGGAGTAAGGGCTGAGGGTGTTGTAGCATTTTTTGGTTTTGATAAGTTAGAATAAATTAGTCCAAAAAATGAAAATATTTTTCAAAAAAATGTTAAGCTAGGATATGGACAAAAAGAATACTGAATAAAAATGTTAGGAAATATTTTGATAAATATATCCATATCAAAGAAAATGTTAGAATAGATGCCTTAAAAAATTAAGGAAAAAATAAAATGTTAGGTTACAGAGAAAATCAAAAAGCAATAAACTCTGAAAGTGTGCAAGTCCAAGTGCCACTACTTTTTACTTTATTATGAAAAATAATGGTTGTGTGCAGCTTGTCATAAATGCCACAACCCATGATAGCCGAATAGTTTCATCTTGACTAGTACATACTTTAAATTTCATGTTTATAGTTAGAGAATAAAGATCTAGCCAAACTGTTTAATCTTGGCAGATCAGTAGTTAGGTAGAGAATAATAAGGAGCTCATCAGTTTAACTTGAGCCCTTGGATGTTATAAGGTTAGAATTAGATAGTTTGCTTTTCAAAATAAAAAGGAAAGAAAAGGGTTTGCTAGCTTAAATGCACCCAATTAAGTGAAGAAAAAATGTTAGGATAAGTAAAGGGGAGGTAGAAGAAAGGTTGCAAAAGTATAAAGTTGATTGAAGCATAAGCACATTTATCATGTTTAATCCAATGTTTCAGTGTGCAGGAGGATTTATGAAAGTGAAAAGACGTTCACAAGATGATTTGGTTAAATTCCCCTCATTTCATTTCATCCCCCACTAAATACTTACTAATTTCCTCACTATCCCATCATTTCCTGTTAAAATACCCTTTTCCCTTCATTTTCACTCTTGCCCCTTGGTTTCACACATTTTCCTAGCAAATTACCCTCCTAACTCATTCTCCTACCCAAAAACCCCTTTTCCCTAGTGTGAAACCCTTTCCCCTTGAAAAAATCACTTTCCCCTAGTAATTTCCATAAAAACCCATAAAACCCCCCTTATCCTAACTTTTATTCCCCCCTTCGCTTTATTTAACTTTAACTCCATCATTCATGTTTTTACGACAAAATGCCTAAAAACCCATAAAACCCTTTACCCTAAGTTTTATTAAACCTTGCATTACTTAACAAAACTCTGCAAATTCACTTTGTCCTGACTAAGCTCATTTAACCCACCACCCTTGGTAGGGTTAAATAAACCCCGCTACAGTTAACTCTAGTCCCACTCCTAAACCCATCGTGATATGTTTAATCATCGCTTTATTCAATAAATTAATTAAAAATCGCTTGTGATTATTCCCCAGGGCCTGCTAATCTCCATTGATTGCCCCTCGTGCAACTTTATCACGTGATAGCTGTTAGATCTCTCACCCCAAGATCTAACGGCGCGTATCCATATCACGTGCTCTTGATCTCCGACCTTTACCCGCCCGAGAGAACGTGAGATTCGTGGTTTTGTTTAGGCCCCTTATGGTTACGTGGAAACTCTACGTTAACTTGTGTGCACTCGGAGAAAAACCACCTCACGGCTAAAAGTGGTGTGATTAGCAATGAAACCACCTCCCCGCGTAGGTCGAAACCACTCACTGTTCACCACTATGAATTTCAACGTCAAAGTTAATCGTTAACCGTTTAAATGCGAAAACCCTTGTTTTCACTCTTTTTGCTCGATTTTTTAGTCAAACCTGTTTAACCCTGCCTACGCCACCCTAAGCCTCTGCAACCAAATTGCGCCTCCAATTACCTTCCAAACATTTCCAAGACTCTGTCTATAACTATCCTATTCCTTGAAGCCATTGTGGTTGTCCTTATCAGCCTGTGTTTTTCTTAACCATTGTTGTATTTTGTAGGTGATTAGCAGAAGGCCAGAAGTTTAGATAAATAGTTTGATACTGATTTAAAAACTTGTTCTTTCTAGATTCTCGAGAAATGAATTCAAATGATTTTCCTGTACAAACATAAATCAGGTTTAAACCAAAGACAGAGAAGAAGGAAACATTTACACAGTAAATGTTAAAACAAACAATTTGCATAGTAATGTTAAAATAGAGGAGGCAGATAAAGACATACAGATGAAAGGTCATAAGTTAAATGACATCCAACATGAAAATCAAACAATATTCATCTTTTGGAGGAATAGTCATGCAACTCCAACAATTTTCATTTTTTTTAGTGCTAGTCACCAACAACACAACATCAAAATAGTGCCAGATCAACTAGCAACCTTTATTTTGATTTCATAATAATCTATTTTTGTAAAAACAGTTTAGGATATTATCTTAGTTCTACTATTGTATAAATAACTCTCTTCACCAGTTATTATGGGTTGACCATTGAAAAAGAGTTGCACTCTTGAAGAAAGGTTGCACCCTTGAAGAAGGTTGAACATTGAAGATAGGTTGCACTCTTGAAGAAAGGTTACACCCTTTAAGAAGAGTGTCACCTTTGAAGAAAGGTTGCACCCTTGATGATGCATTTCTAAACATTTGATGTACTTGACTTTTCTGGAACCTTAATACAAAGCAAAGGATTATGAATTCTGTTTTACACAGTTTGTGTTTCCGGTAAGTTTTTCCAATAACACTCATTATGTTTTTCTTCATATTCTTATGTCTTACAAAGATAACCAGGTAGGAATAATTGTGTTTCAATCTATTCCTATAAGCTTCTGAAGTGATAATCTATAAAGAGAATGGATTAATGAACCATTTGTTTAATTAATTCCCTCTGAATCAATAAATCATCAGCATCTTTTGTAAGCATAAGTATATTCTCTTGAACCTTTTGAACATAGGTCAGAGGTTTTCATACTTATGATTATTTAATTTTATGTTTGAAAATTGTGATAATCATATTATTTTTTGTTCCTTCTCACCACTATTCAAGCTATATCACTGTGTGAAATTTTATAGCAACCCTCGGCTTTGGTATTAATATTATTCAAAATTTTAGGCATTAGATTGTTACATTTTTTTCATTCATTGGTCCTCCAAATTAAAAAAAAAAAAAACCCAAAAACAATTATCTTAGATGCTCTCGCTTGATAGCTGACCATTATCAACTCAGAGGTACAACATCAATCTGGTGTCGTTGCCAGGGAATCAAATTCCATTAAGTTTTCCTGGGGCAACGATATTCATTCTATTCCTTTAAGGTGGTTAAAGGTATAGAAAGGTTAAAATCCTTCACCTGGCGACTCCACTAGCCCAAACTGGCACCTTTTAAGCACACCAGATCTCATTCAGAATCTGACTTAGTTAATCCTCTATCATGTGAAAAAATTCTGAGAAAAGCCAGTTCTAAAAGGAGAAATCAACCATCTTCTTCTTCCTCTTCAGCCTTGTAGTTTGAAGAGTTAGTATCATTTGATCCTTTTAGTAATATTCCATCTGATCCTGATTTAAGACAAATACCTCCTAGGGTTTCTAAACTATTAGATAGGGGAGTTGATTTAGATTCAACTTTCCTCATTCATTCTTTTGAAACACATCAAGAACCCCCATTACCACTAGGATCAGCTAAAACTGAGTCTGATTTGGGTGTTCATTTACCTGAATACAAACCCACGGATTTCATATCCCCTAACACTTATTCATTTCCTTCCACTTCCGAATGACCTGAAGCTTCTACTTCTGAACAACCTGAAGAGGCCATCTCTGTATACTCAAATCCACTCTTTGAAGCAAAAGAGGGTATTCATTCATAGGTCCCAAAGTTAGTTCTTAAGACTCCTTTAAAGTCATTCAGGAGATCCCCTCCTCCTTCACCTCCACATAGTCACACACCCCCTCAATCACCTTCTTCTACCTCTTCTTCATCATCTTCTTCTTCATCCACACAAACACCTCACACACCACCTTCTACTATGGCATTACAACCTATTGTATAGGCTAGATATGTAGCTTTAGTCTTACCTACTATCCTCGATGCATTCCCAGCTGGATACTTGAAATACCTTCCCAGGTATAATGGAGAAACTAGTCCCTCAGCTGAGGACCATCTTCAAGCTTTTCTAGATTTTGCAAACAACTTGAATATCGAATAAGAAAAAGTTTACATGAGATTGTTTGTACAGGCACTTGAAGGAAATGTCAGAATCTGGTTTAGGCAGTTACCTGTAAATTCCATTAGAATTTGGGAACAACTTACAAACGTATTTAAAAATCAATGGGGTGTAAAGAAAGATCCTCTTTACTTTTTGATTGAGTTTGAAGAACTTAAAAGAAACTTTGGTGCACCTATATCAAATTTTATCAAAAGGTTCAATAAACTTTATCGTAAGATGCCCCCTAATTGTAAACCCCCTGTAGCAACAACTAAGTCTAGGGTTTCTAAAGCCTTTGACGATGATTTTGATGTAATGCTAAGAGAGAGAACTTCAAGAACCCTTAAAGATATGCAAACAAAAGCTATAGAGGTGGAAGAAAATAGGGCCACTTCGAGTTCCTTGAAATCTAAAGAGGAAAAGGCCCAAAGAAAACTCAAATCTATTCAAGAAGCCTCTAGTTCCTCTAGTTCTTCTAAGACTAAAACAAAAGGATTCTAAAATAGATGAAATAACTTCTCTTCTTAGAAATCTATCTAATAGAATTTCCAAGATTGAGACTCAACCTAGGACAGTTCAACAAATAGTTACTAGACCCCAAAATAAAAATCAAGGTCAGTATAAAAGGAATCCACAATTACAAATTCTTCAGAGACCTAGTAATGATCAATAGGTTCCCACTCCTTTACTGGTAGATGATTAGCAACTTGATGAAAATACTATGACTATTACTGAAGATATCAATAACATGGATACTCCTTCTAATCAAACAGTTATTATTCATATCTCACAACAAAATCAGGTTCAAGAAGATCAAGAATCCTCAGAGGTTTCTAAATACCATGCCTTCTCTGAATTTTTAATTGTAGAGTTGAACAAGAGATATGATCTTAGGCCTAGACCCGACCCTGGAAGACCTCCTAAGGAGACTCCAATAATTGAACCTCGTACCAAAGTTGCTGAAACTCAAACAACTGTTATTTGACCATTAAACCAGTCAACTAATACTGCTCAGAATGGTAAAAATGCTTTGACTACATTTAATGTTGAAAAAGAGTTAAAAAGAGTTAAAATCCCAGTTCTACTTTCAAAACTTTCCAAACACCCTGGGTATAAAAATCAAGTCTCCAAATGGATAGAAAACACCTCGGTTGATTATGAAAGTGATATCATTAGTCTGCAAGATGAAAAACCAACAGTTGTCTTTGGTCCTAGCTCAGATATGATAGATGAAATAGTGCCTCCTTTCTATGTAACTCTTATGACAAATGATTCCATGTTATATAATTGTATGCTTGATTCTGGAGCATCACATAACCTCATGCTAAAAACTATCATGGAGCATTTGAAACTTGACATAACTAGATCCTATCATGACTTGTACACCTTTGATTCTAAAAGGGTTCTCTGCTTAGGATTTATTAAGGATTTAGTAGTCACCCTTGCCCAAATTCTAGTGAAAAGTGTAGTGCTTGATATAGTTGTCATAGATATCCGTCCCAAATTTGGAATGCTCCTTTCGGTCTTGTTGTGCCAAATTAGGAGGAACTCTTCAGATGGATATGTATTATGCCACTATTCTAGTTTATGGGGGATAACAACTAAGGTTATATAGAGAGGTAAGATTTGTGCACACTGTTTGCAAAACAGACTAGTTAAGGAACCATCCCATTTATGCAATTGATCAGGATTTTGGTTGCTTTCAACTCTCTTCAAACCAAATTCATGAAACTCAAGTTAAAATAGAAGATGTAATTGAAAGTCCTTAACCAAATCAAATTTATGTATGGAAACTATTTTTTGATGGTTCTTGTACAATAGACGGGGCAGGAGTTGGGGAAGTTTTAATTTCACCAGAAAAAGAAAATATCACCCAATCATGCAAACTCAACTTTGAAGTTACAAATAATGTGGCTGAATACGAAGCTTTCCTTTTGGGACTGCAATTAGCCAAAAGCTTAAAGGTTCAAAACTTTAGTGCTTTTACTAATTCAGAACTTATTGTAAAACAAGTGAGAAATATTTGCCAGACTAAACATCCTAGACTTAGGTCTTATCAAAATGAAGTTTGGGATTCAGTTGAAAACTTCTTTGATGCTTTTAATTTGACTTATGTTCCAAGAAATCAAAATATTCATGCAGATGCCTTAGCTATTTCTGCTAGTTCATTCAAAATTCCTGATCAGACCAATGTACTCTATAAAATACAAGTCAAGTACATACCATCCATCCCGAACAATCTAAAACACTGACAGATATTTGAAGATGATGAACATTTGAAATATTTTTTGCAGGCTATAGATGAATTTTCAGTTCTACAAATTGATGAAGATAGAACAAAAATAAATGAAAACACAAATGGAAATGATACTTCAAATTTCAATTCAAAAATTGTTGATCATGACATTATTCAATTGTCTAACAATTTTATTCCCAAAGGCCTCATTCCTTTAGAAAAATTGTTTTATCAAAATGATGTCCTCCAAAACCCTCAGTCCATTTCTTCACAAGATGACATAGAAGAAATTAATATTGGATCAAATGATGATATTAAAAACATCAAAATATGTGCATCTCTAGATCTCGAGATCAAAGCTGAATATCTTAAGTTACTTCAAAATTATACGGATGTTTTTTCATGGACCTATGCTGATCTAAAAAGCTATGATACTTCATTAATACAACAGAAGATTCCTTTAAAGGCAGAAGCAGTTCCTTATCAACAGAAACTTAGGAGGATCAATCCAGCTCTTCTACCAACTGTAGAAAAGCAAATTAATAAAATGCTAGATGCCTAGACCATTCTCCCTGTTAGATATTCTAATTGGGTTGCAAATTTAGTTCCTGTTAGAAAGAAGAATGGAGAAATTAGACTCTGTGTGGACTTTAGAAATTTGAACAAAGCATCATTAAAGGATAAATATCCTCTGCCCAAAATGGATTAGTTACTTCAAATGGTTTTAGGAGCACAAAGACTTTCTATGCTTGATGGTTTTTGTTATGAAACCAGCTCAAGAAAAGATAGAAAAGATAGATCAACGCCTTAGAATTCAGCCTCTTCGAGGG
>APFE030419652.1:28428-68736 GCA_000404065.3 Pinus taeda | reverse complement strand
CGCCTTAGAATTAGCCTCTTCGAGGGGGAAACCTCCTTTACATTACATAAATGAACAATTCTTGGATGATTCAAATGACAAAACCTCCTTTCTATATATAGGAGTCTAAGGAGTCACAATATAACCCAGCGACCTAACAATAATAATACAAAGCCACAAAAATAACAATAGAGGGATTCTATGGGGCACAGTAATAACAATATGGGGGCAATAGGGGCACAAAAATATTAATAAGGGGTACAAATACCATAGTAATGGGGTAATCACTAGTATTGTAGGGACCCAACAGTTTTTCAAACTATAATCAGGTAAATCTTGATTCAGTAGACATAGAGAAGACAACCTTTACTACACCCTGGGGTACATTCATGTATGCTAGAATGCCATTTGGCTTAACCAATGCTGGAGAAACATTTCAGAGAGCTATGGATGTAGCTTTTGTGGGTCAGGTAAATAAATTTGTGGTCATTTATGTTGATGACATAATTGTTTTTTCTAAATCTAATCATAAACATCTAAAGCACTTGATGAAGGTTTTTGACAGGTGTAGAAAATTCGGAATATCATTGAATCCTAAAAAGTCTCTGTTTTCTATCAAAGAAGGAAAATTGTTGGGCCATATAATTTCAAAAGAAGAAGTAGTGATTGATCCCAAGCATGTGTCTGCCATTGAAACATTGACCTTACCTAGAAACAAGAAGGAGATTCAAGCTTTTCTAGGCAAGATTATTTTTTTAAGGAGATTCATCCCAAATTATGTTGAGATTATAAAAGATATAATTGACATGCTCTGAAAATATCATGAAGTTAAATGGACTGTCTCTTCTAGGCATGCATTTGATCAGATCAAGAAATCTATCTCTGAAGCTCCCACCTTGGCCAACACTGATTACGCTAAACCATTTAGTATCTTTTCCTTTGCCTCAGAAACAACCCTTGTTGTTGTTCTACTACAAAAGAATGAAGATTCCCATGACCAACCCATAGCCCTTTTCAGTAAGGTTATGAGATATGCTAAGCTTAAGTATGACATAATTGAGAAGCAAGCCTATGCCCTTATTCAAGCCATGAAATCATTGAGGATGTATGTCCTACATCCTCCTATTACTGCTTATGTTCCTAACAATGCTATGAAAATTGTTTTAACCCAACCAAACACTGATAGAAAGAGAGGTAGATGGATCACTCAAATACTGGAGTTTGATCTAACTATCAAAACTACAATTCTAGTAAAAGGCCAAGGATTAGCTAAGCTTCTAGCTTAATCCAACTGCAAAGTGCTCGGAATCAATTCTATTTTAGAGATACAAGGGAAGAATCCACAAGAACCTTCCCTTCATCCTGAAGAGGAGAATCCACAAGAACCTTCCCTTCATCCTGAAGAAAAGAATCCACAAGAACATTTCCCTTCAGATCAAATCCACCCTTTATACATTGATGACAAATTTCTGTTGTCAGATTGGTACCAAGACATTGTAAATTTCTTGATCCATTTTGAATGTCCAGCATCATTCTCCAAAAGTGAGTGTAAAACTCTCAAACTGAAAGTAGTAAAGTACTATATCATAAATGCAAATTTATATTGGAAAGACCCACTAAATATTTTGTTATTATGTTTAACAAAATAAGAAATTGAAGGAATCATTGACCAATTTCATGCAGGATTTTGTGGAGGACATTATGCTTGGAGAGCAACAACATAAAAGATATTAAGGGGAGGATTTTATTGGCCAACATTGTTCTTACAAGTAGGAGCAAAGGTCAGAGGTTGTGTTCCTTGTCAAACGTTTGTTGGTAAGCAAAAATTAGCACCTCTTCCATTGGTTCCATCAATAGTCTCACAACCTTTTCTCCAATGGGGATTAGATTTTGTTGGAGAGATTCATCCCACTTCAAGTAATTAACATAGATGGATCCTCACTGCAATAGACTACTTCACTAAATGGGTGGAAGCGATTCTAGTGAGAAATGCTACTGATTTAGTAGTAATCAAATTTATTGAAGAGAACATCTTATCTAGATTTGGTTGCCCATCTCAAATTGTCATTGATAATGCAACAACTCTTTCTAATGTTAAAATGATTGAGTTTTGCCATAAATATCATATTTTTTTATATCATTCAACTCCATATTACCCATAAGGTAATGGCCATGCAAAATCCTCCAATAAAAGTTTGTAAAGGTAATCAACAAGACTCTAGCAGATCATAAAAAGAGTTGGGACTCTCATTTAATTTATGCAGTATGGGCAAACAAAATTACTCCAAAGAGATCTATTGGAAAATCTCATTTCCAGTTATTTTATGGGAAAGATGCAATCTTCCCTACCAATTTGGCCTTCCCTGTTTTAAAATTCCAACAAGATTCAACAAATGAACCTGATGATTTTTTAAGGAGAATAAATCAGATTATTGAACTAAATGAAAATAGAGATGAAGTTCAATACAAATTGAAAAAGTATTAGAATAATATAAAGAGCCTGTTTGACAGAAGAGCCAGGGAAAGGGACTTCAAGGAAGGTGATCTAGTTCTAAGATGGGATTCTAGGAGAGAAGAAAAGGGAAAACATGACAAGTTTGACAACCTGTGGTTTGGACCTTTAGCAATTGCTGAAGTGAAGGGAAACAACACTTTTGTGCTCAAAATATTGAGGGACTATATTCCACTTATATTGTAAATTGAAGGTTTCTCAAACATTGCATTCAGTACTGAGAAGTTGAAGTAGATTTCATTACTACCATTGTAAAAACTTCGGTTTCTTTTACTTTTCAAGCTGTCATTGTGATTTTTTACAGCAAAAAACTCCATAACCTAAGGAGAAGGCACATGGATCTACAGGTTCTCTGCATTCTACAAGAGAAAGCAATCCCTAGATGGAGACAATATTGTAGCATTTTTTGGTTTTGATAAGTTAGAATAAATTAGTCCAAAAAATGAAAATATTTTTCAAAAAAATGTTAAGCTAGGATATGGACAAAAAGAATACTGAATAAAAATGTTAGGAAATATTTTGATAAATATGTCCATATCAAAGAAAATGCTAGAATAGATGCCCTAAAAAATGAAGGCAAAAATAAAATGTTAGGTTAGAGAGAAAGAAAAAAGCAATAAACTCTGAAAGTGTACAAGTCCAAGTGCCACTATATTTTACTTTATTATGAAAATTAATGGTTGTGTGAAGCTTGTCATAAATGGCACAACCCATGATAGTCAAATAGTTTAATCTTGACTAGTTCATGCTTTAAATTTCATGTTTATAGTTAGAGAATAAAGATCTAGCCAAACTGTTTAATCTTGGTAGATCCGTAGTTAGGTAGAGAATAATAAGGAGCTCATCAGTTTAATCTGAGCCCTTGGATGTTATAAGGTTAGAATTAGATAGTTTTCTTTTCAAAAGAAAAAGGAAAGAAAAGGGTCTGCTAGCCTAAATGCACCCAAGTAACTGAAGAAAAAATGTTAGGATAAGTAAAGGGTAGGTAGAAGAAAGGTTGCAGAAGTACAAAGTTGATTGAAGCATAAGCACATTTATCATGCTTAATCCAATGTTTCAGTGTGCAGGAGTAGTTATGAAAGTGAAAATATGTTCACAAGATGATTTAGTTAACTTCCCCTCATTTCATTTCATCCCTCACTAACTACTTACTAATTTCCTCATTACCCCATCATTTCTTGTTAAAATACCTTTTTCCCTTCATTTTCACTCTTGCCCCTTGGTTTCACACATTTTCCTAGCAAATTACCCTCCTAATTCATTCTCTTACCCAAAAACCCCTTTTCCCTAGTGTGAAACCCTTTCCCCTTGAAAAGTCACTTTCCCCTAGTAATTTCCCTAAAAACCCATAAAACCACCCTTATCCTAACTTTTATTCCCCCTCTGTTTTATTTAACTTTAACTCCACCATTGGTAGGGTTAAGTAAACCCCGCCGCGGTCAACTCTGGTCCCACTCCTAAACCCATCGCGATATGTTTAATCACCGCTTTATTCAATAAATTAATTACAAATCACTTGTGATTATTCCCTGGGCCCCGCTAATCTCCATCGATTTCCGTCCATGCATATTTATCGCACGATAGCCATTAGATCTTTCACCCCCAGATCTAACAACACACATCCACATCACGTACTCCCGATCTTCGACCTTTACCCGCCCGAGAGCACATGAGATTCGTGGTTTTGCTCAGGCCCCTTGTGGTTACGTGGTAGCTCTACATTAACTTGTGTGCCCTTGGAGAAAAACCACCCCATGGCCAAAAGTGGTGCGATGAGTAATGAAACCACCTCCCCACATAGGCCGAAACCACTCACTGTTCACAATTATGAATTTCTGTGTCAAAGTTAATCGTTAACTGTTTAAATGCGAAAACCCTTGTTTTCACTCTTTTCGCTCGTTTTTCAGTGAAATTTGTTTAACCTTGCTTGCACCACCCCGAGCCTCTGCAATCAAATTGGGCCTCCGATTACCTTCCAAACATTGCCAGGACTTCATCCATACACTATCCTGTTCCCTGAAGCCATTGAGGCCCTCTCTATCAGCCTGTGTTTTTCTTAACAATTGTTGTATTTTGCAGGTGATTAGCAGAAGGCCAGAAGTTTGGATAAATAGATTGATACTGATTTAAAAACCTATTTGTTCCAGATTCTCAAGAAATGAATTCAAATGATTTCCTTGTACAAACAGAAATCAGGTTTAAACCAAAGATAGAGCAGAAGGAAACATTTACATAGTAAATGTTAAAACAAACAATTTGCACAGTAAATGTTAAAACAAAGGAGGCAGATAAAGACAAACAGATGAAAGGTCATAAGTTAAATGATATCCAACGTGAAAATAAAACAAAATTCAGATTTTGGAGGAACAGTCATGCAGCTCCAACAATTTTAAATTTTTTTCAGTGATAGTCACCAACAACACAATATCAAAATAGTGCCAGATCAACTAGTAGCCTTTATTTTGATTTCATAATAATATATTTTTGTAAAAACAATTTAGGATATTTTCTTAGTTCTACTGTTGTATAAATAACTCTGTTCATGAGTTATTATGGGTTGACCGTTGAAAAAAAGTTGCACTCTTGAAGAAAGGTTGCACCCTTGAAGAAGGTTGACCATTGAAGATAGGTTGCACTCTTGAAGAAAGATTGCACCCTTTAAGAAGAGTGTCACCTTTGAAGAAAGGTTGCACCCTTGATGAAGCATTTCTAAACATTTGATGTACTTGACTTTTCTAGAACCTTAATACAAAGCAAAGGATTCTGAATTCTGTTTTACACCGTTTGTGTTTCCTGTAAGTTTTTCCAGTAACACTCATTATGTTTTTCTTCATATTCTTATGTCTCACAGAGATAACCAGGTAGGAATAATTGTGTTTCAATCTATTCCTATAAGCTTCTGAAGTGATAATCTATAAAGAGAATGGATTAATGAACCGTCTGTTTAATTAATTCCTTCTGAATCAATAAATCATTGGCATCTTTTGTAAGCATAAGCATATTCTCTTGAACCTTCTGAACATAGATAAGAGGTTTTCATACTTACGATTATTTAATTTTCTGTTTGAAAATTGTGATAATCATATTATTTTATGTTCCTTCTCACCACTAGTCAAGTTATATCACTGTGTGAAATTTTATAGTAGCACTTTGCTTTGGTATTAATATTATTCAAAAGGTTAGGCATTACAGTGTTACATCTGTTTCATTCATTGGTCTTCCAAATTAAAACAAAACTCCAAAACAATTATCTTAGATGCTTTGGCTTGATAGCTGACAATTATCAACTCAGAGGTACAACATCAGAGGGATTGCATGCACAATGTATTGTTTGAGTCTTACACTGTACCAAGAATAAGATTGATAGAAAAACAAAACACTAAATACCGCTACCCTTGGAATCCACCTTCAACTCCACCACCAAACAATGCTCACAATAACATTTGAAGAGTAAAGCAAGGAATGCCTTAAAAAAATTAAAAATACTGTCACAATACAGGAAATGGCCAATGACAACTTCAGAATTAAAGTGCTGAGGAAGAAACTCTTTGAGATATGCCACAAAAATGTATCAAAATGCTACCTTCATGAATAGATTCAGTTAGGTTATTAAAAATGTTCTGAAGTGATATTTTATTTCGATGTAAATTAGTTTCTCTTATTACAATCAGTTTGTAATTAATTTCTGGTGGCAACCATTCAAATGACACTAAATATTTTAATTTCATGTATTAAAATTAATTAGGGGTATTATAGGCTGGCCCCTCTAAACTCTGCCACGCCCGTGGTTCTGTGAGGGGTCATATGACTTGGGGCTGACCCCCTCCATTTTTCTGCCACAGTTTTCTCCGCGCTAGGCTCCGACTGTGTTTTCCTCAGGGCTGTGTCCATGGGTTGGGATAAGGCCTAGCCCTTGGCCCCCCTACTGCGGTCCCATGGGAACTGGGGTGGCTAGGGTCTAAGGCTTAGCTCGACCCCTTCCCCAATGGGTGTTCATGCAAATTCAAATAGAACCATTCAACCTTTGTTAAACAAGGAACATGGTGGCACAGTAGTATGGCTCTTGTTTTCTTAGTACTTGGTCTCGAATTCGACTCTCATGGAGGCAGTTTTTCCTCATGCAAAATTTTGGTCGGCCATGAGGAGGCCACATGGCAGCCACTAGTTGGCCCACGTGACACTTCCTCATTGGGCCACCACAACAAATAAACAACCAATGAAAATTAACCATGACTCAACCAATCAACTGATTCTAAGTGTCGAACAACCATTGGCCGATGAAGGACCCAGTCATCCTCCCAGGTCATGGCCTAGTCAACGTACAGACTGCTGGCTGGGCATCCCTGCAACCCAAATTTCAATTTTTTTACCGTTCCCCAAAACGAACAGAATGTGATTCCGAGAGCATCCGATGTCGGATTTGAGTGAAACGAGTTGTGTTGGATTCATGTCACCGAGATCTATCCATTCGTTCAGGTTTTGAGCTCTGTCCCACAGGTTGAATTTTGAGCACAATTTTGATCCAGTGGATCCTTGACCTTTTAAGTCAACTAAATTATGGTTCTTGGAACACTTCTCTTATTGTTGTTTTAACATAGAAATAAAATTTCAAAGAATTCCAAGTAAGATCTTTTCTTGTTAATGTTCGATATACCATTTCAATCTTAGTGGACATTAGTTGTCATCATCAACACCATGTTTAGATTACAATTATAAGTTTCTAAATATTTAAATTTTATGTATTTGTAGATACATAAACCTGATTAGAACCTACACAAATGGCTAAAATTCCAATAATGTCAATAAACCAATTTACAATGAACAATATTCACCTTGCAACATAACATTGAATGTTGTCATATATGGTGTATAAATTGTTCAATCCATTTTATAATCAAACCCATCTACCTATAAAACAAACACAACAACATTCAATGTTTTTTTCATACAGTGGGAAAGCCTACCATAACTCAGTTGTCAAACCAACATTGGGGACAACCATCACTAGTTTCGATCTACAAATGTAGGTTGGCTCACCACTATTGTTTAAGGAAAACCACACCACCTATAATTAATTACCCACTGGTGGTCCATAAGACGGAAACCTTTTACTCCTGCTAGATGCCTCTAGGTCTTGGGCCATTAATCTATTTCCTTACATCCAAGGAAGAGAAGCTCTTAGCCAACCAAAAGCATTTTTCGTAAGTGATAAATAGTACAATGTTGCATAACCAAGTAAATAGTATCAAGCCAATTTAGCACAAAATCTAATACTCTCCTTTAAAGCTTCCATTTATACATATATGGTAGAGTGAAACCCTACATGCTTAAAACCAACACTACTCATTGCAAGTATAGAAAACATAATCCTACTTGCCATTTCACTTCTTTGGAAATATGAATGACAATAGTCTAACAAGACAGTTAGACAGGTTTTTGGTGCTTTTACCTATTAGACAACTATTTGGTGCTTTTATAGATTTTTTGGTTGATTTTGTCTAGTTTATACAATCTAAATGTTTTATATGTTTTTAAAATTTGAATCTATTTATTTATTAAAAAATTCAATTTAACCAAACATCACAATCTCATCGAGAAATTTCACTAAATTTCCGAAAAGAAACCACCACATTAGAATGCGCCTAACAATGTGGCCATTTCCTGACCTAGCCTTGGGGGTAGAATAGGGTCAAAACCAATGGGCATCACACCATATACTAAGTAGTGACGATTACCAATAAAATGATTCCGCGAATGATAACCAACTTGACCAATGACCACCTTACTGTCAGTTATGCGTAAACCTCTGGCAACAATTTAATATCACATGACAAATATTTTATATTGTGTTTGTGGGGTAAGGCATCAGTTGTCTGTTGGAAACTATAGGAGCAAAGGGGGAGATTAATATGCTCTACTCTCATGGTCTCCCCAACTCACATCTCTAAGTTAGTAAGAGAGATTATTGATTTAAATTTGAGGTGGTCTCTCTAAGATTTTTTTGGTAAGGGTTGTGCTCAAAGTTTGGACTTTGTAGTATCTGCTAGTAGTAGTAGGGAGGGTCTAACAAAAAATGATAATGAATGAAAAAATTCTATAGAAGAAATTAGGGATGCTTTGAATGAATATTTAAAGCTAGGTAAGATAAATATGTACAAACCTATTATTAAAAGGAATAGAAGGTACTATATAAATATAAAGCAATAACATTTGTTGCACCTATCTAAATAAGATCCTAGGAAGTTTTGGACGAAAATTCTAATTCATAAAACTAAATAAAATAATCTAACCCCCTTGAACAATTGGAATTCCTACCTTAAAAGTATTTATGAATACATTAACACCATGAACACCATTTTGAATATCCCTATAAAGGATGAAATCTTTGTCTGGAAGACATTGAGTTTGTGGTTAAGTGTCTCACGATTGAGAAAGCTAAGGACATTAAAGGCTATCAAGCTGAAATTTATAAAATAAAAGGGCCTATATTTATCCCTCACATACACAAGCTCTTCAACTTGGTACTGAAGCAAGGATTCCCTAAGCCTTGTACATAGTGCCTCATTTTACCTATCATGAAAAGTGTGGATGAAATTCCCTCTAATTTGATGACCATATAATTAGCTCCATTTTATCCAAATTGCATGAAATTATTTTGGAAAAGAAAATTCGACTATGGTTGGAAAGCCATCGTAAATGAGTTAAAGGCCAAGCCAGGTTTAGGAGATATCATTCAACTTTGGACCACCTTTTTACTCTAAGGATCATTATAGAGATTGCCTCAATAATAAAATTGATATGTTATGTAGCTTCATTGACTTTAGAAAAACTTTCGACGCCATTCCTAGGATTAACCTTTCAGAGACACTAGAAGAGATAATGGTTCCTCTTGAGTTGAGTGGTGTTGTCATAAGGTTGTATGATAATGTTATTTTCAAGTTTAGGACTGTTGAGGATTGGACAGAGAAATTAACTATAATATTGGAGTCAAGTAAGGATGTCCCTTTTCCCCTACCCTTTTTTGGCATATACATTGATAAGCTAGAAAATGTTTGGAATATGTAGGTTGCATTGACCCCATGTCCATTAGTATAGTCATAACTCTTCTTCTTTATGTTGATGATATTGATATTTGGCAAGGAGTCCTTATGATCTTGGTGAGAAATTAAGAATACTCCAATATTTCTATTCCAAGATGGGTACGATTGTTAATATTGACAAAACAAGAATCATGTTAATTAAATCTAGACATAACATATGTGATACTTTCATATATGAAAAAAATAACTTGGAGGAAGTTCCTTCTTACAAATATCTTATAATCAATATCCATCACAAGCTCAATTGAAATTATAACATTGAGAAAAGGATAAATTGAGGATGGAAAACTTATTATTCACTTAAAGATGATTGCAAGTCAGGGAAAAATGAAATTAAGATATTATAAGGAGGTGATCAGCCCAAATCTTGAAAATAAAAAATGTCTCTTTATATTGACTAATATAAGGAAGAAAATAAACATTGCTAAAACCAAAACAAATTCTCATGAACTTCATAGTAGATTGGGCATTGACCAATTTTAAGAACATCATGGGTTAAAAGAGTATGCCACCTTTGTGATACTGAGATGGTTGAAGATGAAAACCTCTTTATCTTAAATTTTCTAGCTTATACTCACATTTGATTTAAATTTCAAAATATTTATCACACTACTAACCTTTTGCCATTTAAGTCAACTAAATTATGGTTATCTTAGAACACTTTTGTTATTGCTTTTTTAACATAGACATAAAATTTCGAAGAATTTAGAGTAATCTCTTACCTTCTTAATGTTCGATATACCATTTCAATCTTAGTGGAAATTAGTTGTCATCATCAACAACATGTTTATATTACACTTATAACTATCTAAATCTTTAAATTTTATGTATTTGTAGATTCATAAACCTGATTAGAACCTACACAAAATACTAAAATTACCATAAATGTCGATAAACCAATTTACAATGAACAATATTCACCTTGCAACACAACATTGAATGTTGTGATAGATGGTGTATAGGTTGTTCGATCCATTTTATAATCAAATCCAGCTACCTATAAACCAAACACAACAACATTCAATGTTTTTTTCATATAGTAGAAAAACCTAACATAACTCAGTGATCAAACCAATAGCGGGGACAACCATCATTGACAACGATATGAAAATGCAGGTTGATTCATCATAGTTATTCAAGGAAAACCACACCATCTCTAATTACCCACTAATGGTTCATAAGAGAGCAAGCTTTCACTCATGCTAGATGTCTCTAAACCTTAGGCCATTAACCTATTTCCTTACATCCAAAAAAGACAAGCTCTTATCCAAGTAGAAACAATTTTAATAAATGGTAAATAGTACAATGTTACATAAGCAAGTAAATAGTATCAAGCCGATTTACCACAGAATCTAATACTCTCCTTTAATGCTACCATTTATACATATATGATATAGTAAAACCCTACATGCTTAAAGCCAAAACTACTAATAGCAAAGATAAAAAACATAATCTTACTTGCCATTTTACTTCTTTGGAAATATGAATGTCAATAGTTGAACGCGACCATTAGATAACTATTTGGTGCATTTACCTATTAGATAGTTATTTGGTGCTTTTAACTATTTTTTTAGTTGATTTTGTCTAGTTTATACAATCTAAATGTTTTAGATGTTTAAAAAAATTGAATCTATTTATATTCAAATATTCAATTTAGCCAAACATCACAATCTCATGGAGAAAGTTCACTAAATTTCCAAAAGAAACCACCACATTTGAATGCGCCCAACAATGTGGCCATTTTCTGACCCAACCCTAGGGGTAGAATAGGGTCAAAACCAACGGGTATCACACCACAAACTAAGTAGTGATGACTACTAATGAAATGATGCCGCAAAGCACAACTAACCGGACTAGCGACCACCTTATTTTCATTGGTGTGTAAACGTATGGAAACCATTTAATATCACATGGCATATATTTTATATTGAGTTTGTGGGGTAACACATTAGTTTTATGTTGGTAGTTGTAGGAGCGGAGGAGGAGATTAATATGGTGCACTCTCCTGGTCTTCCCAACTCGCATCTTTGAGTTGGCAAGAGAGATTGTTGATTTAAATTTGAGGTGGTATCTCTAATATTTCTTTGGGAATGGTTGTGCTCAAGGTTTGGACTCTAATTTGCTATCAGGGTGAGTTTGAGAGCAGGGTGAGTTTGAGAAAAAATGATAATAATTGTAAAATTATTATATAAGTAATTAGGGATGTTTTGAACGATTTTTTAAAGTTTGATAAGATAAATATGTATAAATCTTTTATTAAAAGGAAGAAAATGTATTATATAAATATAAAGCATGAGTATCTGTTGCACTTATTTAAATAAGATCCTAGGAAGTTTTGGATGAAAATTCTAATTTGTAAAACTAAAGAAAATAATCTAACTCCTTTGAACTATTGGAATTCCTACCTTAAAAATATCTATGAATTCCTTAATACCATGGATTCCATTTTTTAATGTCCCTATAGAGGATGAAATCTTTTGTCTCGAAGACATTGAGTTTGTGGTTAAGTGGCTCACAACTAAGAAAGCTAAGGACATTAAACACTAGCAAACTAAAATTTATAAAATAAGAGGGCCTACCCTTATCCCTTAGATACACAAGCTCTTCAACTTGGTAGTGAAGCAAGGCTTTGCTAAGCCTTGTACAGAGTGCCTTGGTAGTGAAGCAAGGCTTCCCTAAACCTTGTACATAGTGCCTCATTTTACCTATATTGAAAAGTGGGGATGGAATCATTCTCTCTAATTAGATGACCATCGTAATTAGCTCCATTTTATCCAAATCGTACGAAATTATTTTGGAAAAAAAAATTAGACTATGGTTGGAATGTCATAATAAGAGAGTTAAAGACCAAGTCGGGTTTATGAGATATCATTCAACTTTAGACCACCTTGTTAATCTCCGGATCATTTTGGAGGAGTGTCTCAATAATAAAAATTGATCTCTTATGTTGTTTAATTGACATTAGAAAAGCTTTTGACACCATTCCTAGGACTAACCTTTCGAAGAGGTTAGATGAGATAATGGTTCCTCTTGAGTTTAGTGTTGTCGTCACAAGGTTGTATGAGAATATTATTTTCAAGATTAGGACCATTGAGGATTGGACAAAGAAATTAACTATAATAGTGAAGTCAAGTAAGGGTGTCCCTTGTCCCCTACCCTTTTTTGGCATTTACATTGATAATCTAGAAAGATGTTGGTTGTGTTGGCCCCACATCCATTAGTATAGTCATAACTCTTCTCCTTTATGTTGATGATATTGATTTTGGCAAGGAGTCCTTATGATCTTGAGAAGCAATTAAGAAAACTCCAAGATTTCTATTTCAAGATGTGTATGATTATTAATATTGACAAAACAAAAATCATGTTAATTAAATCTGGATGGAACACATGTGATACTTTCATATATGACAACAATAACCTGGAGGAAGTTCCTTTACACAAATATTTTAGAATTGATATCCATCATAAGCTCAACTGAAACTATAACATTGAGAAAATGATAAATGGGGGATGTAAAGCTTATAATGCACTTAAAAATGATTGCAAGGCAGGTAAAAATGAAACTAAGATATTATAAGGAGGTGATCAACCCAAATATTGAAAATAAAAAATTTCTCTTTGTATTGACTAGTGTAAGGAAGAAAATAAGCATTGCTAAAATAAGAACAAATTCTCATGAACTCCATAGTAAAATTGGGTATTCACCAATTTTAAAAACATGATAGGATAAAAGAGTATGTCACCTTTGTGACACTAAGAAGGTTGAAGATGAAAATCATTTTATCTTAAATTCTCTAGCTTATACTCACATTTCATTTAAACTACAAAATATTTGTGACACTATTGACCTTCTTGACCTTTTAAGTCAACTAAATTATGGTGATTTTGGAACACTTCTCTATTGCTTTTTTCACGTAGAAATAAAATTTCAAAGAATACCAAGTAATATCTTACCTTCTTAATGTTCAATATACCATTTCAATCTTAGTGGATATTAGTTGTCATCATCAACAACATGTTTAGATTACACTTATAAGTATCTAAATCTTTAAATTTTATCTATTTGTAAATCCATAAACCTGATTAGAACCAACACAAAAGACTAAAGTTCCCATAAATGTCGATATACCAATTTACAATGAGCAATATTCACCTTGCAACACAACATTGAATGTTGCTGTAGATTGTGTATAGATTGTTCGTCTAATCGAATCCAACTACCTAATCCAACTACCTATAAACCAAACACAACAACATTCAATGTTTTTTTCATACAATGGGAAAACCTATCATAACTCAGTTCTCAAACCAACAAGTGGGGCAACCATCACTAGTTGATATCTGCGAATGTAGGTTGACTCATCACTATTATTCAAGGAAAACCACACCACCTATAATTACCCATTGGTGATTTGTAAGTGAGCAAGCTTTCACTCTTGCCATATACCTCTAGATCTTACAAGAAAGATAAACTCTTAACCAAATAAAAATAATTGTAATAAATAGTAAATAAAACAATATTGCCTAACCTAATAAATAATATCAACCCAATTTAATGCCACCATTTATTTATTTATATAAATTGCATAGTGACACCACATGCTTAAACCCACACTACTCAGAGAAAGATAGAAAAGATAATCCTACTTCCCATTTTTAACTCTTTGGAAATATGAATCACAGTGGCCTAACGAGACCATTAGACAGTTATTTGGTGTTTTTAAGGATGAATTTTTGGGTTGATTTTGTCTAGTTTATACCATTTAAGTGTTTTTTACTTCTTTGGAAATATGAATAATGGCAGTGGTCTATATTTGGTGTTTTTAGCTGATGAATTTTTGGGTTAATTTTGTATAGAGGAATCACCAAACAAATTTCACCAAATTTCCGAAAAAAAAGCCTACCACATTTAGAATGCGCCAAATAATGTGGCCATATCCTGACCCAGAGCTGGGGGCAGAATAGGGTCAAAACTAACGGGTATCACACCACAGACCAAGTAGCTACAGCTACCAATGAAATGATGCCGCGGAGCACAGCCAGCCTTACCAATGACCATCTTACTGTCAGCCGTGCATAAATCTCTGGCAACCATTTAATATCACATGACAGATATTTTATACTGTGTTTGTGGGGTAAGGCATTAGTTGTCCGTTGGCAGCTGTACAAGCGGAGAGGGAGATTAATATGCTCCACTCTCCTGGTCTTCTTACATCTCTGAGTTGGGAAGAGAGATTGTTGATTGAAATTTGAGGTGGTCTCTCTGAAATTTGCTTTCCAAGAGTTGTGCTTAAGGTTTGGACTTTGCAGTCGGCTAGCAGCAGCAGATTTGCACTGAGTGAAAAAATTGCAGTGAGTCTAAGGAAACAATGGCAGGATTAGGCTGCAAGTATGCATCTGCAGCCCTCTTGGTTGCTGTCATGCTGATGATGGAAGCGGCAGAAGCAGCAGAGGTGAAGGCAGCCGCCCCCAGTCCCACAATGGAGACAGGGGCTGCTTCAATGACCGCCCTTCCCTCTCTATTAGCCGCTCTTATCCCCTTCCTAGCCTCTGTCCTCCTCAATTAAGATTTATAGCAGGCCTGTTTGGTCACTTTTTTAGATTATGCAGCCTTTGGCTCCTATGTATTTGTGAAATATAACCTTCATTGTGTAAAAATTCTGTAAAATGGGTATTGCTTTTTTCTGGAGGATGGCCAGACTACTTTGTGTACGTAGCACAGCGATTTCTGACTTCATTGTTTCATCATTCAGGAAATAAGCGAATTTTTCATTGTACCTACTGTTGTATTTGTATGCTTCGACTTCATATATATATATATATATATTTTTCCATGCTGGATGAGTTTAGCAGATTACAATGGTGGTGATATTATTTGGGGTTTCTGTGTGAATGATGAGTTTTTTGGTTCAGAATGTATGACTACCTCGGAAAGAAAGCACTTTAGATCTGGATGAATGAAAACTTAAGCAATGCATAGAGAGAATTCATCTTTCAAATAGTATTTATGAGTGTTTTTAAATGGGAATCTATCAGTGTACAGAGTGAATTCATTTATGATATAGCATAATGAGTGTTTTCAATGGGAATATATCTATTTTGATTTTGTTGAAATGAATTCTTTACTGTGTAAGGTTGATATTTGACTTGGGTCATAATAATAATAGTGGAAGATTGATTATATTGATTAACACTAGGTGGTATAATTTCAATCTTGAACCACAAGTGAAAGGCATGTTTTAGTCCATGATTTAGAATAAGGTTTACTGTTGTTTCATGGCGAGGAAGTAAATATAAAATAAATTTAATAAAAGTATTATGCTCAAAATATTTTAAATTTGATAAAGAGTTTGTTAATATTTTAGTGGATTAAATGCAATGTTTTTTTTAAATTGTAATTAATAGGTTAACATGATATTTTTGTGTTTAATATGTATAATGTTTTCTAATAATAATTTTAAAATCATCTTAGATATTAATTAGGCATGGATTTCTATATGGTATGGTTTGGATGTGTGTTTACCACTAGTAAGGTGTTCATGTTGCCATGTAAACCTCAATGAATTAAAGTCTTTATGTGTTGATTAGATGGACTCGAGTCTTGAAGTGGACCTTAAGAATGCTAAGTGAACAATTTATCATGCCCCCATTTAATGTATGGTGAGGGATATCCACATGGCATACTATGAATCATTGGTAGTGTACCCTCTTCACCTTACATGTTGAATGGCAGGTAGTATGGTATCCAATAGTCAGGGGAAGAGGGTACACTTCCAGTGATTTGTAATGTGTTAGGTGGACATCACTTGCCTTTTGTGCATGGTCAAACTTTCATGTTTGGTTTGAAGGAATGTTGGTCAATAAAGGCAACATACATATACATGTCAAGTAGTTAATTTTCTCAATCACTTTGTGGTTGAGCGAAAAGCTAATTTTTGGGGTACATTTATGAAGGATATGAAATGCTTGTAGAGGACATCAAGATTTGAAGTTATAGATAATGAAATGAAGAATTCCAAATTTCAAAATGTTGATATTCACTAATATAATAAGTTTTAGTTGTTAATCGAGACTGATATTCTAGTATACATCATTTCACAACTCATGGGTAGGCAACATAAATCTTCTCAGATACACTTGGTGCAAATAAATTTGTAATTTTTTTTGGCTTAGTTGTTTAATTTAGATAAAACAATAAGGAAAGCTAATAAAATTAACATAGTCTAATCATCATATCATTGCATTTAGTGGGTGTTAATATTAAACAATTAAGTGACTTTGAGATGAGAACTAATAGTCACATTGCATTCATGAATAAGATTCAAGCATATCAAAGTGATGAATAATTTTTAGTTATTTTTTATCTCATTTTACTTGCAATTGACATTGATTTAACTCCAAGATGCAAATTGAAGGAAAAAGAAAAGGAGAAAAAATAGATTGATTATGTTATAAGCAAGAACAAAGATGGTACATAGAAAAAAATAGAATGAAATAGTATTATATACAATGTTAGTGCATGGTGAGTGATATCCACATGGCACACTACCAATCATTGGTAGTGTGCCCACTTCACCTTACATGTTGAATTGTAGATAGTATGGTATCCAATAGTTAGATGAAGTGGCTACATTGTCAATGATTTGTAATGTGCTAGACAGATACCACTTGCCTTTTGTGCATGGTCAAATTTTGGGATAAATTTCCATGTTTGGTTTGAAGGAATGTTGATCAATAAATATAACATATACATGTCACGTAGTTAGTTTTCTCAATCACTTTGTGGTTGATTGAAAACCCAATTTGGTACATTTGAGAAGGTTATGAAATGCATGTAGAGAGCATCAAGATGTGAAGTTATATATAACGAAATGGAGAATTTCATATTCCAAAATGTTGGCATTCGCTAACATCATATCTTTTAGTTGTTAATCAATAGTGATATTATGGAATGCACCATTTCACAACTCATGGGTAGGCAGCACAAATCTTCTTAGATATCGTTGGTGCAAATAAGCTTTTAAATTTTTTGGCATAATTGTTTAATTTAGATAAGACCAATAAGGAAAGATAACAAAGTCAACATATTCTAATCATCATATCATTGCCTTTAGTAAGTGCTAATATTAAACAATTAAGTGACTTGATTTAAGAATTAATAAAGTCATATTTCACTGATGAATAAGGGTCAAACATTTTAAAGCATTTAATATTTTTTAGTTAATTTTCAACTCACTTTTTTAGTTATTTATTATCCTAATTGACCTTACTCACTATTCACATTGATTTCAAGATGCAAATTGAAGGAAAATAGGAAGAAATTGGATTGATTATGTTATAAGCATGAAACTGAATGAAGCAAATAATGAACAATGTGGTACAAAGAGAAAAATAAAATGAAATAATTTTATATTACTAGGTTAAAGTTCTATTAATGTTAGTGCATGGTAAGTGATATCCACATGGCACACTACCAATCATTGGTAGTGTGCCCTCTTCACCTTACATGTTGAATGGTAGATAGTATAACATCCAATAATCAAGTGAAGATGGTACAGTGTTAGTTATTTGTAATGTGCTAGGTGGATATCACTTGCCCTCTTCGCTTACATGTTGATGGTAGATAGTATGGTATCCAATAGTTGGGTGAAGAAGGTACACAACCATTTATTTGTAACGTGCTAGGTGGATATGACTTGCCTTACTGTGTATGATCAAATTTTGGGATAAATTTCCATGTTTGATTTGAAGTAATATTGATCAATAAAGATAACATATACAGGTCCAACGATTAGTTTTCTCAATCACTTTGTGGTTGAGTGAAAAGCTAAATGTTGGAGTACATTTGAGAAGGATATGAAATGCATGTAAATAACATTAATATGTGAAGTTATAGATAACGAAATGAAGAATTCAAAATTCCAAAATGTTGATATTCACCAACATCAAAAGTTTTAGTTGTTAATCAAGAATGATATTATGGAATGCATTGTTTCACAACTCATGGGTAAGCATCATAAATCTTCTTGGATACACTTCATGCAAATAAGTTTGTAAATTTTTTGGCATAATTGTTTAATTTACATAGCCCAATCAGGAAAGCTAATAAAGTTAGCATAGTCTAATCATCATATCATTGCCTTTAGTACGTGTTAATTTTAAACAATTAAGTGACTTGAGATAAGAATTAATAAAGTCACATTGCATTAGTGATTAAGGTTCAAACATATTAAAGTATTTAATAATTTTTAGTTACCTTTTAACTCATTTTTTTAGTCATCTCTTTTCCTAATTGACCTTACTTGCAATTCACATTGATCCAACTCCAAGATGAAAATTGAAGGCAAATAGAAAGAAATTGGATTGGTTATGTTATAAGTGTGAAAATGAACGAAGCAAATACCGAAGAAGATGGTACATAGAGAAAATAAAATGAAATAATGTTCTATTACTACATTAAAGTTCTATCAATGTTAGTGCATGGTGAGTGATATCCACATGGCACACTGCCAATCATTGGTGGTGTGCCCTCTTCACCTTACATGTTAAATGGTAGATAGTATAGCATCCAATAGTTAAGTGAAGAGGGTACATGATCAATGATTTGTGATGTGCTAGGTGGATACCACTTTCCCTCTTCACCTTACATGTTGAATGGTAGATAGTATGATATCCAATTGTCAAGTGAAGAGGGTACAATGTTAGTGATTTGTAATTTGCTAGGTGGATACCACTTGCCTTTTGTGCATGGTAAAATTTTGGGATAAATTTCCATGTATGGCTGGAAGAAATGTTGAATAGATCAATAAAGATAACATATACATGTCATGTAGTTAGCTTTTTCAATCACATTGTGGTTGAGTCAAAAGCTAATTTTTGGAGTACATTTTAGAATCCTTATGAAATGCGTGTAGAGAACATCAAGATGTGAAGTTATAGATAACGAAATGGAGAATTCCATTTTCCGAAGTATTGATATTCACTAACATCATAAATTTTAGTTGTTAATCAAGAGTGATATTATGGAATGTATCATTTCACAACTCATGAGTAGGCAGCACAAATCTTCATAGATACACTTGATGCAAATAAGTTTTTAAATTTTTTGACATAATCATTTAATTTAGATAGACCAATAAGGAAGGCTAATAAAGTTAGCATAGTCCAATCACCATATCCTTACCTTTAGTAGTTAATATTAAACAATTAAGTGAGTTGATATAAGAATTAATAAAGTCACATTGCATATAAGGTTCAAACATTTTAACGTATTTAATATTTTTTAGTTTTTTTTTTGTAACTCATTTTTTTTTATTTACTTCTTATCCTAATTGACCTTACTCACATTTCACATTGATTCAACTCCAAGATGCAAACTAAAGGAAAATAGAAAGAAATTGGATAGATTATATTATAAGCATGAAAACATGAAATTGAATGAAGCAAATAATGAACATGATGGTACATAGAGAAAAATAGCATGGAATAGTGTTCTATTACGAAGATAAAGTTCAATCAATGCTAGTGCATGGTGAGTTATATCCACATGGCACACTACCAATCATTGGTAGTGTTCCCTCTTCACCTTACTTGTTGAATGGTATATTACTATATAGTATAACATCCATTAGTCAAGTGAAGAGGGTATACTTTTAGTGATTTGTAATGTGCTCGGTGGATACCACTTTCCCTCTTTGCCTCACATGTTGAATGGTAGATAATATGGTATCCAATAGTCAGATGAAGAAGGTACACAACCATTGATTTGTAACGTGTTAGGTGGATACCACTTGCCTTTTATGCGTGGTTAATGTTAGGTCCCTATACTACTAGTGTAACCCCCTTACTATATTGTTGTGCCCATGTATTCCCCACATTGTTATTATTGTGCCCCATAGAAGCCCAATATTGTTATTGTTGCGCCCTTACATTATTATTGTTATGTCGGCTCTGATTATATTATGACCCCTTAGACTCCTATATATAGAAAGGAGGTATTTTCATTTGTATCATCCAAGAATTGTTCATTTGTGTAATGTAAAGGAAGTTTCCCCCTCAAAGAAGCTGATTTATAAGTTGTTGATGTATCTTTTCTATTTTTTGGTGAGCTGGTTCCTAACATTTGGTATCAGAGCTTTGGATTCTAGGATTGCGCTGCTCCAAATGGGTCATCCTAGCATTTTCGATATAACTTTTATTCTACAAAGTTTTAGAAGCTAAAAAAAACCCATTTGAGCCGAAATCGTTCTGAACCCTGGGTCCGAATTTCATAACTTGTCTCGCGATATTTGCGGAGATATGAGCTGAGGAATTTAGGATTTTGGCAAGCTTTAGAATTCCATCTCAAACAGGTCATCGTGGAATTTTCGCTATAATTTGTTTTCTATGATGGTTCAGACTCTAAAATTAAAACCCATTTGAGCCAAAATCGTGATGAAGCTTGGGCCCTAATTTTAGATCTTTTTTTGATATATTTTTGGATATACAGTCCAAGAAATTTAGGGTTTCTACAAGCTCCCGAATTACATCCCAAACAAGTGACCTAGGGAAAATCATCATAACTTTCTCTCTGAATATCAGATTGAAATTTCGTAAGAAGCTATAGAAAGAAGACGAAATTTACTTTTCTGTATATTGTTTTCAAGTATGAAGGTTGAAACAGTAATACGTGGAACTTCGTACAAGTTCACTCTACTGAAAAATTATATGAGCAGGTCATCTTGGGAGATTGGGTGTAACTCTTTCTTGGAAAATGCAATTTCGATCAGACTGGTGGCATTGGAAAGAGGACTCAAAGGGCTAATGCAGTTCACAATTTTAGACATTGGAGATCCGCAATTACAGAGTTACAGTCGTCTCATGATTGAGATCCTAAAATCAAGAAAAGGCGATATGAGGAAGTTTGATGGCAAGGATACAGTAAATTGGATACTATAGATGGAGCAATATTTTGATCTACATGATGTATAACTGTTACAAAAGCTACATATTTCATCTTTATATTTAGAATCAAATAAATGTTTATGGTATAGAAGGCTTTGTTCTCGTAAACCACTTGTAACCTGGTCAATTTTTATGGAGGAAATTGATAACACATTATAAGGATACAAAGAGAAACACCTTCTTTAGCCAATTGATAAATCTAAAACAAAAAAGTTCAATGGCAGAGCACATTGAGGACTTCCAAAAATTGAATATAAGGGTAAATTATATTCCAGAGAAGCAAAGGATTGATGTCTTCATAGGGACTTTAAAGGACGACATTCAACATGAGGTTCGTCTTTGGGAACCTGATTCATTGGAGAAGGCATTCAGGTTGGAAAGAAAAATTGAAAGTGGAAGTATGTAAACAAGGAATCCTACCACTCACAACTATAAATATGGAAGTTTTTTTTCTCCTAGCCTTCCACAACCTACAAGGTTTACACCACAACAATTGGAAGAAAACTGAGAAAAAAGGGCTTTGTTACAGTTGTGATAGCAAATACACTAAAGGTCATGTGTGATGTGAAGAAATTATTTTACATAGATTGTGAAGAGGAAGAAGAAAAGGATCAAGAAACGTCAAAAGAAGAGGATATACACCAGGAACCAACCCTAGATAAAGATAAAATGAATCCGACCATATCTTGTAAAGCATTGGCAAGAATTACCACTCCTCAAACTCTCATGATAGAAGGACGTATCAAGAAGAAAAAGGTTAAAGAAGTGAAAGATCACATCGAGCATCAACAACAAGTTCTCCAAATTTTAAAGGATAACCCCACTTTGGTGTAGAATCGAATGAAACAAAAGGAAAATCAACATCACAGTGAAAGAAGTTTTGATGTAGGTGATTGGGTATTTTTACGAATACAACCATACAAACAAATGTCCCTCAAGCAAGCTAAGAAGGATAATAAATTATCACCAAAGTACTATGGTCCTTACAAGGCGCTGCAAAAGAGTGGTACTATGGCATACAAATTGGAGCTTCCTGCATTTTCTCGAGTGCCCCCTGTTTTCCATGTTTCATGCTTAAATAAGTTTATAAGTGACAAGCTCCTAGTTCAAACAATATTGTCGGAACTTGATGAGGAAGGAAAAATCATATTGGAACCTGAAGCAGTCACAGAAACAAGAACCTGACAGCTACAAAATCGATCAATTTCAGAGTATTTCATCAAGTGGAAGAACTTACCCGCTGAAGATTCCACATGGGAGGACGAGAATTTTATACAGAAGCATCCATAACTACTCAAGCATGAGGACAACACTTTTTGAAGGAGAGGGGCATGTTAGGCCCCTATACTACTAGTGTAACCCCTTATTGTTATTAGTGCAACCCCCTTATTATATTGTTGTGCCCATGTAGTCCCCATATTGTAATTATTGTGCCTCATAGAAGCCCACTATTGTTATTGTTGTGCCCTTACATTATTATTGTTATGTCGGCTCTGATTATATGATGACCCCTTAGACTCCTATATATCGAAATGAGGCCTTGTCATTTGTATCATCCAAGAATTGTTCATTTGTGTAATGTAAAGGAGGTTGTCCCCTCGAAGAGACTAATTTCTAAGTCGTTGATCATATTTTCTATATTTTTGTGGGATGGTTCCATAACAGTCAAATTTGGGATAAATTTCTATGTTTGGTTTGAAGGAATGTTGATTAATAAAGATAACATATACATGTAATGTAGTTAGTTTTCTCAATCACTTTGTGGTTGAGTGAAAAGCTAATTTTTGGAGTACATTTGAGAAGGATATGAAATGCATGTAGAGAACATCAAGATGTGAAGTTATAGATAACAAAATGGAGAATTCCAAATTCCCAAATGTTGATATTCACTAACATCATAAATTTTAGTTGTTAATCAAGGGTGATATTATGGAATGCATCATTTCACAACTCATGGTTAGGCATCATAAATCTTCTTAGATAACCTAGTGCAAATAAGTTTGTAATTTTTTTGGCATAATTCTTTAATTTAGATAGACCAATAAATAAAAGATAAGAAAGTTAGCATAGTATAATAATCATATCATTTCCTTTAGTAGGTGCTAATATTAAACAATTAAGTGAATTGAGATAAGAATTAATAAATTCACATTGCATAATGAATAAGGTTTAAACATATTAAAGTATATAATAATTTTTATTTATTTTAACTCATTTTTTTAGTTATTTCTTATCATAATTGACCTTACTCACAATTCACATTGATTCAACTCCAAGATGCAAATTGAAGGAAAATAGAAGGAAATTGGGTTGATTATGTTATAAGCCTGGAAGCATGAAAATAAATCAAGCAAATAATGAACAAGATGGTACATAGAGAAAAATAAAATGGAATAGTGTTCTATTACTACATTAAAGTTCTATCAATGTTAGTGCAAGGTGAGTGACGTCCATATGGCACACTGTCAATCATTGGTGGTGTGTCCTCTTCACCTTACATGCTAAATGGTAGATAATATAGCATCCATTAGTCAAGTGAAGAGGGTACATGGTTAGATATTTTTGATGTGCTAGGTGGATACCACTTGCCCTCTTTTCCTTACATGTTGAATGGTAGATAGTATGGTATCCAATAGTTAGGTGAAGAGGGCACACTTTCAATGATTTGTAATGTGCTAGGTGGATACCACTTACATTTTATGCATGGTCAAATTTTGGGATAAATTTCCATGTTTTTTTTGAAGGAATGTTGATCAACCAAGGTAACATATACACATCAGGTAGTTAGCTTTCTCAATCACTTTGTCGTTGAGTGAAAAGCTAATTTTTGGAGAATATTTGAGAAGGATATGAAATGCATGTAGATAACATCAAGATGTGAAGTTATATAGATAATAAAATGGAGGATTCCATATTCCAAAATGTTGATATTCACTAACATCATAAATTTTAGTTTTCAGTCAAGAGTGTTATTATGGAATGCATCATTTCGCAATTCATGTGTAGGCAACACAAATCTTCTTAGATACAGTTGGTGCAAATAAGTTTTTAATGTTTTCAGCATAATTGGTTAATTTAGATATACCAATAAGGAAAGCTAACAAAGTTAGCATAGTATAATCATCATATCATTTCCTTTAGCAGGTGTTAATATTAAACAATTAATGGCTTGATATAAGAATTAATAAAGTCACGTTGCATAAATGTATAAGGTTCAAATATCTTAAAGTATTCAATATTTTTTAGTTATTTTTTAACTCATTTTTTTAGTTATTTCTTATCCTAATAGACCTTACTCGCAATTCACATTGATTCAACTCCAAACCTCCATAGCCATAAGAAGTGACGGAGGGACAAAACCACCGAAAGAAACACAACAAGAGGGAACAAAAACCGAGCCTACCTTAGATTGAGGGTGGATGCAAATTGAACGAAAATAGAAAGAAATTGGATTGATTACGTTATAAGCGTGAAAGCATGAAAATGAATGAAGCAAATAATGAATAAGATGATACATAGAGAGAAATAAAATGAAATAGTGTTCTATTACTACATTAAAGTTCTATTAATGTTAGTGAATGGTGAGTTATATCCACATGGCACACTACCAACCATTGGTAGTGTGCCCTCTTCACCTTACATGTTAAATGGTAGATAGTATAGTATCCAATAGTCAAGTGAAGAGGGTACGTTATCAGTGATTTGTAATGTTCTAGGTGGATACCACTTTCTCTCTTCTCCTTACATGTTGAATGATATATAGTATGGTATCCAATAGTCAAATGAAGAAGGTACACAACCATTGATTTGTAATGTGCTAGGTGGATAGCACTTGCCTTTTGTGCATGGTCAAATTTTAGGATAGATTTCCATGTTTGGTTTGAAGGAATGTTGATCAATAATGATAACATATACATGCTAGGTGATCCGAACTTAAACAGGAACACAAAAAATTACAGATATAGCCATAAATACAAAGATGCAACATAAATAACACTTCATTTCATTAATATCATAATACTTAAATATGCTTACAAATAGAATGGAAATAAACTAACTCGAGCAATGGTAGCTTATCTCTGAGAAGAGATGTGGCGGCTACATGCCTTTAAACTATGTTACAATGAGGCTCAAGGGTCTGTTTATTATTGAATAACAAGAGAAAACCCTAAGCAACCAAAACCCTAACCCCATGAGATGTAACACCAAGATTTTGTGGGCCTCGTTGGGGTTAGTTGGGCAACCAACTTCCCAGGGTCGTAACTTGGTCATGTTATCTCTGTTTGGCACGTATGGTACCTTGTTGGAAAGGTATCTCCGAGTACTACAGTATTTGTGGCATGCCCATAATGGGTACAGGCCTACAGGGGACCTCAAAAAACACCGTTTAGGGGGTCAAAACAGCTCTGGAAGTTTAGGACCAGAAAAACTGCTAAAAATAGTAAATGATGAAATAAACAAGGAAAGCGATGAAACCAACTTGAGGTCTAAGTGGAATAGGCAGGTGGCCACCAATACCCACCTGGATCACCAGGTAGTTATTTTTCTCAATCACTTTGTGGTTGAGTGAAAAGCTAAATTTCAGATTACATTTGAGAAGGATATGAAATACATGTAAAGAACATCAAGATGTGAAGTTATAGAAAACAAAATGGAGAATTCCAAATTCCAAAATGTTGATATTCAGTAACATCATAAATTTTAGTTTTTAATCAAGAGTGTTATTATAGAATGCATAATTTCACAACTTATGGGTAGGCATCATAAATATTCGTAGATACACGACGCAAATAAGTTTGTCATTTTTTTGGCATAATTGTTTAATTTAGATAGACAATAAGGAAAGCTAATAAAGTTAGCATATCCTAATCGTCATATCATTTCCTTTAGTAGGCGTTAATATTAAATAATTAAGTGACTTGAAATAAGAATTAATAAAGTCACATTGCATTAATGAATAAGGTTCAAAATATTAATTGGTATTTTTTAACTCATTTTTTTAGTTATTTCTTATCCTAATTGACTTTACTCGCAATTCACATTGATTCAACTCCAAGATGCAAATTGAAGGAAAATAGAAAGAATCTAGATTGATTATATTATAAGCATGAAATCATGAAAATCAATGAAGAAAATAATGAAAAATGTGGTACATAAAGAACAATAAAAAGAAATAGTGTTCTATTACTACGTTAAAGTTATATTAATGTTAGTGCATGGTGAGTGATATCCACATGGCACACTACCAATCAATGGTGGTGTTCCCTATTTACCTTACATGTTAAATGGTAGATAGTATAACACCCAATAGTCAAATGAGGAGGGTACACGATTAATGATTTTTGATGTTCTAGGTGGATACCACTTGCCCTCTTTGCCTTACATGTTGAATGGTAGATGGTATGGTATCTAATAGTCAGGTGAAGAGGGTACATTTTTAGTGATTTGTAATGTGCTAGTTGGATACCACTTTCCTTTTGTGGATGGTCAAATTTTGGGGAAATTTCCATGTTTGGTTTAAAGGAATGTTGATCAATAAACATAACATATACACATCAGGCAATCAACTTTCTCAATCACTTTGTTGTTGAGCGAAAAGCTATTTTTGGAGTACATTTGAGAAGCCTTATGAAATACATGTAGATAACATCAACATTTGAAGTTATAGATAACAAAAATGAAGAATTCCATTTTGCAAAATGTTTATATTCACTAACATCATATATTTTAGTTGTTAATCAAGAGTAATATTATGGAATGCATCATTTCACAACTCATGGGTAGGAAACACAATCTTCTTGGATATACTTGGTGAAAATAAGTTTTTAATTTTTTTGGCATAACTGTTTAATTTAGATATACCAATATGGAAAGCTAATATAGTTAACAATGTCTAATCATCATATCATTGCCTTTACTAGTGTTAATATTAAACAATTAAGTGACTTGATATAAGAATTGATAGTCACATTGCATTAATGAATAAGGTTCAAACATTTTAAAGTATTTGATAATTTTTAGTTATTTTTTAAATCATTTTCTTAGTTATTTCTTATCCTAATTGACCTTACTCATAATTCACATTGATTCAACTCCAAGATAAAAATTGAAGGAATATAGAAAGAAATTGGATTGATTATGTTATAAGTGTGAAAGCATGAAAAATGAATGAAACAAATAATGAACAAGATGGTACAAAATGAGAAATAAAATGAAATAATGTTCTATTACTACGTAAAATTCTATCAATGTTAGTGCATAGTGAGTGATATTTAGATGGAACACTTCCAATCATTGGTAGCATGCCCTCTTCATCTTACATGTTGAAAGGTAGATATAATAGAATCCAATAGTTAAGTGAAGAGGGTATATTGTCAGTAATTTGTAATCTCCTAGGTGGATACCACTTTCCTTCTGTGCGTGGTCAAATTTTGGGATAAATCTCCATGTTTGGTAAGGAGGAATGCTCATCAATACAAAAAACATATACATGTCTGTTAGTTAATTTTCACAATCACTTTGTGGCTGAGTGAAAAGCTAATTTTTGGAATACAATTGAGAATGGTATGAAGTGCATGTAAAGGAAATCAAGATGTGAAGTTATAGATAATTGAATGGAGAATTCCAAATTCCAAAATGTTGATATTCACTAGCATCATAAATTTTACTTGTTAATCAAGAGTGATAAATCCGAAATGAAACATTTCACAACTCATGACTAGGCAACGTAAATTTTATTAGATGCACATGGTGAAAATATGTTTGTAATTTTTTTGGCATAATTATTTATTTTAGATAGACCAGTAAGGAGAACTAAGAATATGAGCATCTAAGTTGGACTTCCAGGTTGTGGTTGTGGGTAGACATAAGAGGTGTGTGATTTCATGTTTGTTGATGTGTGTATACATATGTTGGGACTTGGCATGCATGGTATTATATGTGCCAAAAATTGTTGAAGTTCTACAACACTACTCTTCAACCCCACTTGTCAACCATGGTCGAACTAGGGTTAACTTAATTGAAAGAAGTCAATGCATAATATAAGGATTTTAAAATTTTCTTAAGGTTGTGCATCAAAAGCCTTACATAAGTTGACATAAAAAGCAATAAGGAAAATAGGAATAAACATGTTTTATGTCTTAGGGGTTTGGAAGCATTAAAAATAGATATTTGCTATTCTTTTTCAACATTTTATTTTATTTAAGTTGGTGTAGGATCATGATGAAATGAAATAATTTTTTCGTTTTGTTATCATTTTATTGTTTCTTAGTTTAACTTATTTAAATTATTATTCTTTTTCTTAGTAATTTAATTTCCAATAATTTGGAATGATCAAAGTGGTTCCTGTTATGATCCTTGCATCTTAAAATGATAAGAAACCAATAATTATAGTCCTCTTCAAGTGGGAAACCTCATTTTAGAAAGAATACAATGCAAAAAATAATATTTGATGATTCTAAGACTATATATCCTTAGTGTATATGTAGGAGACAAAGGGTATAATTATAATTAAATGGGATCATGAGGGATTCTAGCCTACATTACTATATAATAGTAAAAATGTAACACTCGATATCTATGGATTAATAATGGGATTTTGGGTTAACACGGGCATTAGCATGCCCCTCCCATTCAAATAAGTGTTTTCCTCAATGCTTGACTATTTGTGGATGTTTTTGTATGAAAAAAATCATATTCCCATGTCGCTTCTTCCACTGGTAGGTTCTTCCATTTGATGAGATACTTCGTAATTGCTTGATTTCTCAGCTGCTTAGTCTTTAATTCCAAAATTGTTTATGGTTCTATTATTATTTTCCCTTCTTCATTAATCTATGGTAGAATAGTTTGGACTAGGATCTTGTCATAAATTACCTTCTTAAGCAAGAAACATGGAAGACTGGATGTACACATAAAGATAGAGGAAAATACAATTTGTAATCCATACTTCCAATATTTTGTGACACCTTATATGGGCCATAATAACTAGGAGCTAATTTATTGTCCTTCTTTTGTTACTTGAGGGGCATGTGTTTATATGGTTGTAGTCCCACAAATACCAAATCCCACACTTCAAATTCCATTTCAATGTGATGTTGATCTACTTATTGTTTCATCCTATTTTGTGCCATAACCAACTTGTATTTCAATAGTTTGAGAACCTCTTGCTGGTGTTGTATGTGATCCTCTACTACTTGATCCTTTATAGTCCCTTTCATGGGTGATGTGATGGTTGGAGGATGATATATGTAAAGTGCCATAAATGGTGACATTTTTTATGAAGTATGGAAGTATGTGTTGTACCACCATTCTGCCAAGGGAAATAATTTGACCCATTGTGTCTATTTGTAAAATGCAAAGCAATGTAGATATCCTTCTAAACATTTATTCACTATTGTTGGGTGTGGTTTTTCACACATTTTCCGCACCTTATTTCCCTTGTTTTGACCTTTATGTCCTTCATACCTGTGCCCTTATATGACCAAACTCCCTATTTTTGTACCTTTTTAATCCATTTTACTGTCATGTTACTTTACTGTATTTTTCCAAATAAATGTGAGGCTTTATTTCCTTCTTAGGCTAACTAGATGAGCATTGAAGGAGAATGCGAGGAAGTTTATCTTTTTCAGGTGTTGGCTCGCGGAAGCAGACAGGCACCAGGACTTAACTACAAGAATAGTTCGTTGTTACACCATGAATGTTGTTACATATCGCTGCTACATACTAGGTGTTGTTACAAGGGGTTGCTATTACAGGTGGCTGTTGTTACAGGTCACTGCTACACATTGGTGTTGATATAGGTTGCTGCTACACATCGGTGTTGTTACATGTTGTTATTACACATCGGGTGTTGTTACACCTCACGTGGATCCGCCGTTACACCAACAGTGTTGTCTTCAGATTGCCAAATCAGCCTGAACCATCATTTGCTCAATATTGTTGCATTGAAGCTGGAAATGTGGGTACTATTCACATAACAATTTTCGGTAGTAGATTATTTATTTTTGAGGCAACAAGATTCAAGAAGTTGTAACTAATGTATATTTATTTAGTAGTAGGTTGCAACTTCTTTATTTCTGGATCAGCATGAGAATTAGAGATTCTCATGGCTGATTTGTTTTCTAATATTCGGGATGTAATACTTATAAAAGACTTGAATTTTTATGTATCAAACACACACATATAGAAGAGTACCATTACTCTATTTCTGTAATTCCTGAACTTATTTTAATATCAATTGGCACGGTGATGTTGTTATTGCTTTTCAACTGATTCGTTAATCACTTTGTGTGTTCTTCATGTGCTTTGCTGAGGAGGAAGGGCCCTCCTCTTTGGTAGGGATTGCAGTGATTAGGTAGTGTACATTTCAGTTTAGTTTATTGATTTATAGTTTCTTGTTGTTGATGCACATATCGTGGATTGCATTCGCTGTTGTTTCTATTTATCTTATGTTATTACATAGAGTTATATAACAGAGGAATGGTAACCAGCTGGGATAGATGTTAGTTCTAGGTGTGGTGCGCCTTTACTTCAATAGCTGTGAGTCGTGATTTAATTATGTGGATTGTTTTTATATCTGTATACATTATTGATTCACTAATTTAGATCATTGACATCTTTTACAGTTTTCCCGCACTTTCTTATGCTTGGCTAGATTGTATTGGCATAGATAGTGCGAGCTCCTTTGAAATAGCAAGACCTACCCTGGGTTGATAATTAATGTTGCAGTCTAAGTCAATTAAGGTTGAAAAAACAACACTACATTTTGGCGCCATTGCCGAGGATGGCAAGTTGACGATACAGTCAACCAAGTTGTTTGTTTAATATAGAATGCTCCTAGTCCATAGTTGTTGGGTGGTAAGATGAGAGGTAAGAACCTACGCATCGCTCTAACATACCTGGCAGGCTCACCATTTTGATCACTAGGACACTTAGGACATTTTGATGCTTTGATTAGCATGTCTTCAACTCTTCATTTGTTAGGTGGTAAGACTAGAGGTAAGAACCTACGCATTGCTCTAACATACCTGGGCGGGCTCACCACTGTCGAAGGCTGAGATACTTAGAGTTTGATTTGATACACATAGGGTTCATGTGTGTACTTTTTAGGACTTATAGAGATAATGAAACTACCCCCGCTCTAATAAGTCACAGGAACGACGGGTTGTAAAAAGGAAACCAAGGGTGAAGATTTGGGAAGGAAGACATTCATCCAGGAATTAATCTCCAAGGAAGAAAAAGAGCAATCCAGCTCTCAAAGGAATGCAAGGAAGACAGGGCTGCAGAAGACTGTTATTGCCATAGCAAAAGCATAAACCTCCAATCCCTCCATCTCGGGACCATATCACTCTAAGGCTAGTACTCACACCTTCAAGATCAAGGATTTGATTCATGAGCAGGAAGGGGAAGTGAGTAGCCAGAATTTAAGGACCGAAGGCCAAGGGGAAACTGAGGGGGAACATTGGACACCTGAGAAGAAGAAGCACTTAAAGACTTATAAATATCCGGATAAAGGTAGTGCGGTAAAACAACCAACTCCAGGAGTATCTGAGGCATTAGTTGCGTCTACAAGGCCATCACAAATGTAGTTGGAAGAATGTCTGCTACAGGGAGGATTAGAAGAATTAATCATGGGGGACAACAATGATAATAATGCTAAAACAAACACCACCACTACCATTAATTCCCAATTAGGACTCTCAGGGGTGAAGCTCCTATGAAAGATATTCCTCTATCATCCTTACCATCCTTTCAGGGGATGACTGTGGAAGATCTGGATATATTTCTATTTGAGTTTGATGTCTTGTTTAGAAGTTATGATTATACAATAGATGCTCAAAAGTTAAAGCTATTCCCTGCCACCTTAAAAGAAGTAGCCTTGAGATGGCTCATGGGATTAGGCCCCGCTTCCATTTCAGCATGGAATGATACGAAGGAGATGTTCTTGTCAAAGTACCAAGACTATTGTAGGACAAGGGACTTAAGAGAAGAGATATTTAGAATGACATAGAAGGAAGAATAAATCTTGGAAGATTACGTGGAACGGTTCCACTACAATTTTCAGAGGTCTAAACATAGTGATTTAGACCTAGAAATCTTGAAGACTATATTCATCAGAGGAATGATGGACGACTTCCTTGATACCCTAAACCTATTAGGCAAGGGGGATGTATCACAAGATCCATTTGCAAAAATTATCAAGTTCTGTCTACGATGTTCTCGAGGATCATCTAGAGGAAGAAGTACGATTCAGTATGCCTCTGTTCGCATACAAAAATCTGCAGGCAGAGGAGTAACCAGAGCGGAGATCGGAAATTTGCTCGAAAATTTCAAGACCGATATCCTTAGTACTCTCTCAGCTCATATAACAATAGAATAGATCAAAAAGGCACAACCAGAATCTAATTACACCCCTAGCGGTGTTATGTACAACTTGTCAGAAGAAACTTCCTTACACGGAATGCGAACTGAACAACATCAGCCTCTGCAACATCTGAAAGTTGGAACATTCGATAGAGAAGTGTCTGAAGCTTCCTATACTAAAGGAAACACTTAAAGAATCAAGTGAAGAGGTGTATTCCTCTTATTTCATTACACAATGGAGGCCATGGCAACTGCGACCTCCAGGTATTTCTCAAGACTTTTCCTCTTTCAATTCATGGAACAATGCATATAATAATCTACCATATCCATGGCAATATTCTACCCCTCCTTCAGCTCAGTTCCCTTCACCCTGGAACCAATGGTCTCCATCTACTCCTATCCAATATCCTCAACCCCAACCATACCCATGGAACCAAAACTAGAGAGGAAATGCCCAGAATTTAGCTTTGCCTACACCACCTATGCAGCAGCAGCTGTAGTTACCTCCTTTCCAAGATTCTACTCCTTCGCTTCCTGTATGACCTCAACTACCTATGCAACCTAACCCAAACCCAAACAATAAAGCATCTCAGGGCATAGAGGCTCCTATGGCCTTCTAGACTTACCTTATTACCCCTATGGAATTTAATGAAATACAATTACGATCGAGCACGATAATTAACCCCAGTCACTCCCCTATCATTACGAAGGAAGATTGTGAACCATCCAGGGGAGAAGTCAGAGACTCTGAGGCAGTTACTGCACCTACAATAGCTGATATAGACGAAGTTGATACATTTGTAATAGCCAACCCAATAAGCATTGTTACATCTGTAACAGCTACTCCAGGGATGGTTGATACACCTGTAACAGCAGATTCAACTGTTGTTACACAGTAACCCCTGTGTCCTTAGAGATTGGCTAAACTTAGGATGACTTCCTAGCCTGAATTTGATTTCCTTAGGGAGTTGTAAAATCTGTATGTACGAATCCCTTTGTTGCAAGCCCTTAAGGAAGTGTTAGAATATTATATATTACAGAGCAATGGAACACATAAAATATTGCAAAAATATAAACACAGAAAACACATAAAATAAGAGAGACACAGATATACGTGGTTCACCTAGTTTGGGCTATGTCCACCTCGAATAGCTAGTCCTTCCTTTCTATTATCTAGCAAAATGAAGAGACACAACCTACAACAGATCCGCTGTAATATCCTCTGTTTTCTCTCACAGTCTCACCTTTTTGCTTCTTGCTCACAGAATACGCATCTATTACACAGCCTCAAATACAATGCCCTCATACAAAGAGAGGGGGTTGCCTTCTAGGGAAAAAGACCCTAAACTAAACATAAGTTCTACCGTCAGATCATTTGCCTAATGAACGACCCAGATTGGCTAGAAATTACTATACTTTTACAAGGCAATTTTACATCTGTTTTTACCTTCGAGGGCACTACCCTCGAACCCCTGTCGGGGCATTGCTGGCCCCCAGACCCCCCAGCTAGGGGGGATCGCCCCCCTGGACCCCTGCAGGGGGGACAAGTGGCCCCCACTCTCCCCGTGTGGAGGGGTGTACAGACTTCCTAGGGTATACATCTGGCTGAAACAAAGACCTCTCAACAATCATGCTCCACACACAACAGGAAGTACCTATTTATGCCAAGACAGTGAGGGATTTGTGCATCAAGAGACCTGGAAGAAAGCCTAAAGACCTTGCCACCATACATGTGATGGGAGAGTTATCCAAATTAATGTATGCTCAGCCTCTCCTTACCAAGCACAATGATCCAGGCAAGCCTAAAGTCACTGTCTACATTAATGATCAACCCATAGCCAATACATTAATTGATCTTGGGTCTGCCATTAATGTAATGACAAAATATCTCTTCATTTCTCTTAGGTTACAAGGGCTTAGACACACCCCTACTGCGATGGAATTGACAGATAGATCCTGTGTTAAACCCAAGGGGATATTAGAAGATATAGTGATTACGGTAGCTTCTTGGAGATAACTAGCTGATTTCCTTATTTTATAGCCCAAATCCAATTTGGGGGGCATCCTTTGATCCTAGGAAGACCTTGGTTGGCCACTATGGACACATTTATAGGCTACAAGGTGGGATCCATGGTGATCTTAGACAGCCAAGCAACCCAGAACCTTAATCTTTACCCCCTAAAACCAAATGTGGATTTGTACAACCCTTGGTGGGATGAGTTTGAGCCTGAGTCAGATCTTTCCCTACCACTCCTCACTCTGGGAAAAGCCCGGTATTTTAAAGATGAATATTAATGGTTTTATTAGTAATTATTTTTTTGTTGCTTCTGTTGAAAATGCAAATGAGGAGGAAGAGGTGGAAGATATAGATTTTGAACAGAAGAGGACAACTCCAAATATTAATACCAGCCCAATTGAGATTGAGGCTAGAATTTGTTTTGAATGTTAACCCCAATTTGATTGTTGAACAGAATCAATGACTGTTATAGTTGTTGCAGAGGTATAAAAATGAATTTGCATGGGATTATATGGATATGAAAGGGATCCACCCTAACCTATGCACTCACCGTATTTTTTTGAAGGATGGCTACAAACCAATCAAACAGCCACAACATCCAATGAACCCTACATTAAAGGAAATGGTGAAAGAGGAACTACAAAAGCTCCTGAGTGCCAATTTTATTTATCCAATATCTGACAGTCAGTGGGTGTCACCGCTTGTCATCGTTCCTAAAAAGAATGGCAAGTGGATGGTTTGTGTAAACTATAGAGAACTCAATAAGGCCACTCAGAAGGACCATTTTCCATTACCATTTATAGATCAAGTCCTTGATACTCTTTCCGGAAAGAAATTCTTTTCATTTTTGGATGGACTCAATGGCTACAATCAGATACAGATTTCCATGAAAGACCAGGATAAAAACCTTTACTTTCCCTTGGGGAACCTATGCATACAGAGTGCTACCTTTTGGGCTTTGTAATGCACCAACAACCTTTCAAAGGGAAATTCTGGGAATTTTCTCTGACTTATTGAATGTCTGTCTGGAAATATTCATGGACAATTTCACACCTTATGGAGATTATTTTGAAGCATCATTAGTCAACTTGGAAAAAGTGTTATAACAATGTGTACAGACTAATGTTTCCTTGAGTACGGAGAAATGTCACATGATGATGACTGAAGGGATCATGCTTGGACATTATATTTCCACTGACGGAATCAAGGTAGACCCTACAAAACTATAGGTAATCCTAAAAATTCAAACCCTCGAAACGCAGAAAGAGGTACATAGTTTCTTGGGGCATGCATGGTATTACAGAAGATTTATAGAAATTATTTCAAGAATTCCATCACCATTATTTTCCTTGGTCATGAAGGATGTGGATTTATTGTGGACAGGGAAGTGTGAGTAGGCCTTCTTAAAGCTGAAAGGTTGTGTATCAGTAGCCCCGATGTTGCGAGGACTTAACTGGGAATTGTTGTTTCACATAGCAACGGATGCATCAGATATTGTTGTAGGTGTTGTTATGGGCCAGATGCAGGATAAGAAACCTTATGCCATTTACTACATAAGTAAAAACCTAACTCCAACAGAGCTCAACTACACAGTGACCGAGAAGGAGTTCTTAGCAGTCGTGCATGCCATCAATAAATTCCGACATTACATCACTGGATATCAAGTATTTGTACACACTGACCATTCTGCCATTCGTTTTTTAATGAATAAGCCAATTACAAATGGTAGGATTACACGCTAGTTATTGTTATTACAGGAATTTGATATGAGTATTGTAGATAAGCCTGGAAAAGACAATGTAGTAGCTGACTTTCTTTCTAGGATAACTATTGATGACAGTTGCACTCCTACTGAAGATTCTTTCCCTGATGAATATCTTTTTTCTATTTGTTCTTACTCACCTTGGTATGCAGACATAGCTAATTATCTTGCTGTAGGGAAGTTTCCCCACTATGTGTCCGAAAAAGAAAATCATACAACAAAGTGCTATATATACTTGGATAGATGGGAACCTCTACCACACTGGACCCAATTCCCAGGTTAGACGATGTGTTAGAGAGGATGGGGTTTTTGATATCCTCAAAGCCTGTTATGAATAACCCTGTGGAGGACACTTCGCAGACAAATGGACAGGATACAAAGTCCTTTCAACAGGGTATTACTGGTCAACAATATTTCAGGATGCCAAGAAGTTTGTGAAGGGATGTGATAGTTGCCAAAGGATGGGCCAACCACTACAATCAGATGAGATGTTGTTACAGCCCCAGATTATCATAGAACTTTTTGAGAAGTGGGCTCTGGATTTTTTGGGACCAATCAATCCTTCATCTAGATAGAGATTCTACATTTTGTTCTGTACCAACTATGTCACAAAATGGGTCGAGGTAAAGGCACTAACTAAAGCCACGGAGCAGGCTGTCTCCAATTTTTTGTTCGAATACATCTTTGTCTGATTTGGCATACCTAGGGAGATAGTCACAAATGGAGGTCCGCAATTGACATCTCATAAGATCCAAAAATTGGTCGAGAAATATAGAATCCATCACAAAATCACAACACCTTACCATCCATGGGAAAATGGCCAGGTGGAAATCACTAATAAAGTCATTGAGGGGATCCTTACTAAGATTGTGGCCAGTCATCGAAGAAATTGGGCTGACAAACTTCTGAAGTGTTATGGGCTTACAAGACTACATGGAGGAACACCACTGGATTCTCACCATATGAACTTGTGTGTGGCAAGAACCCTTTATTCCCCATTAAATTTGAAATCAAGACACTAAGGACAACATTGCAGGTCAATTTGGATTTGACTATAGCACAAAGGCAGAGATTGAACCAGCTCAATGAATTGGAGGAGAAATTGTTGGTTTTATCCAGCAAATAGAGATTATCCAGTAGCAGAGAGCTAAGTGGCATGACAACCTTATAAAGAAGAAATAATTCCAAAAACGAGATTGGGCTCTCTTATACGACTCAAGTTTTAAGGACTTCAAGGGTAAGCTCCACACCAGATGGCTAGGCCCTTATGAGGTAGATGCAGTCTTTGACAATGGGACTATAAATTTGGTAACCATTGACAGTGCAAGGACATCATTACTTGCAAATGGACATCGTCTACAGTTGTATCACAAACCTACCTCGAAGCGTTCATTTGTCAACATTGTCACAAATTCAGATCTACAAGTTATGGGAATAGAGGAAAGCCCCCCTATGCTGCAAAAATTTTAACTTTTCCAATAAATGTAACAACTGAAAACCACCTGGTGGTAGCTCTTACATTGTTTTTCAATAATAATAATAATAATAATAATAATAATCTGGCTGTGAAAACCTTTTGCAGGCACAGACAGACACTTTTTGTAGCAGTTGAAAACCACTTGGTGGTGGCCTGTTACACCCTTTGCAAATAGCATTTGTTATTTCAAAGTGTATCATATGATAAGTACTATTACACGATCTTTTGTTTTTTATTTTTTTGTAAAAATTAAATTAATATATATTAGTTTTCTTGGCTGTAACACCTGTAACAGACGATGACTTTTTAGGAATAAGACGAAATATTTTATTGTAATAAACAAAAAAACATCACCATGAGCCTCATCGACAGATCTAAGTTCATGTGTCTCACTGCCCGAGTATCATTTGACGTTACACCACCCATCAACATGCCCCACGTCACCCAGGTACGTCATCAAAAAGGTAATATTGCATTCGATTTATTTTGTAATTATGGTAAGTTAACATGACTAAATTAACGGTTGAGGATGGATGTCATAATTAAGCTGGGGGGGAATAAATCATGTCACGACATGACTATCGAATGATTTGTAATTATTGGAAAAATCCAGCAATTAAGGCATGTGACCCGAGAGTTATTTTTACTTCATACCAAATCATACCAAAAAGCGTAAGGGCACTATTGACGAGACCTCCCCATGACTCACCATTAAAGAAAAGTTCATTAAGTTGTACGAACAATGCATGCCAAATCTTAATCCAAATCTGCACCTACACCACCCTATCGCCCTATCATTTACCCCTGTTGGAAGCACTGAATCCCTATTTAGAGTGTTTGGAGAGAAGGAAGGTAGCAGTGCAGGTTGAAACAGCTAGAGTGTGAGCCGGAGGGAAGATAAGCGGGTGAAACAACATTTGAATTGCATAAGTAATGGGTGGAGAAGTGATACGACACGAACCAGGAATTATAGAGGCTTTGGAAGGTTGTCCTAAAGCATGTCAGGCCTTCAAAGACGCAAGCTAGTTCAAATTCTTCCAAAAATTGGAAGGGTCAGACAATGGTGTGGCCATGGAGTTTGCGAAGAACCTGGAAAGGAACTAGATGGAAGTCAGAGGACTAAAATTGGAGGTCACGGAAGAAGTTATTGCCAGAGTAACAGGATTGCAGGCAGAAGGGAAGAGATGGTTTACTAGGAAGGTTAATGACACCTTGCTAAAACGGGATTTTCTTCAAGAAAGCAAGTCGTTAGTTAAGAAGGGTAGGGGAGTTGATAAGCTATCACTCCCCTAGCCATGGGTGGATGTTACTCTCTTCCTCATTAAGCATATTACTTGTGAGGGAAGAGAAACAATCGTGTTTAATTACCATTTCCCATTGTTGAACCATCTTCGCCATCAGTAGCGGATTAGCTTGTCGTATTTCTTGCTAGGCAATATTAGACACATGGATGTGGCTGTAAAAATGAATGCACATCCAGAAACATGTGTTACAAACCACGACCTTTTTAAAATTCATTGTGTTGGATGCCTTGAGCCAACAAGGCAAAAATTGGGAGGAATTCATGCAGAAAAGCCCAGGGCTACTCGTAGAAGGCAAACAAAGACAGCTGGGGAAACTCCAGAGGTAACAAAGGAGAAACCGTATGATCCGGATTTAAGCAGGAACGCAAAAAATTATAGAGATAACCATATACACAAAGATGCAGTGGAAATAATACTTCATTTCATTAATGGAAAATACTGAAATATGCTTACAAACAGAAATGGAAACAAACCAGCTAGGGCGATGGCAGCTTATCTCTGAGAAGAGATGTGTGGCTATATGCCTCTGAACTATTCCGAATTGTGTTACAATGAGGCTCGAAGGCCTATTTATTATTGAGAAACAATGGAAAACCCTTCACATTCCAAAACCTAACCCTAGAAGATGAAACACCAAATTGTGGGCCTCGTTTTGGGTAAATTGGTACATCAATTTCCCGGGGTCGTAACTTTGGCATATGATCTCCGTTTTACGCGTATGATAGCTCGTTAGAAAGATCTATCCAAGAACTACCACTTTGGGAAGGGAAACATCAGTCCATGGACCCATGTTGCCCCCATATTTCCCAAAAAACGTTGTTTAGGGCCTCAAAACGGCTCCGGAAGTTCAGGA
>APFE030419652.1:7693-25521 GCA_000404065.3 Pinus taeda | reverse complement strand
CCAGAATTGGAAATAAACTTGCTAGGACGATGGTAGCTTATCTCTGAAAAGAGATGTGCGGCTACATGTCTCTGAACTGTTCCGAACTTCTGTTACAATGAGGCTCGAAGGCCTATTTATTGTTGAGAAACAATGGAAAACCCTTCACATTCGAAAACCTAACCCCAAAAGATGAAACGCCAAATTGTGGGCCCCGTTTTTGGTAAATTGGTACATCAATTTCCCGGGGTCGTAACTTTGGCATACGATCTCCGTTTGACGCATATGATAGCTCGTTAGAAAGATCTATCCGAGAACTACCACTTTGGGAAGGGCAACATCAATCCATGGACCAATGTTGCCCCTAGATTTCCCAAAAAACGTCGTTTAGGGCCTCAAAACGGCTCTGGAAGTTCAGGACCCGAAAAAACTGCTAAAAATAGTAAATTGTGCTATAATTAAGGAAACTGAAAATGCTGAAAGAGACAATTGCGGGGGTCCGAATGGGATAGGTGGGTAGCCACCAACATCCACCTGGATCACCGTAGCCCTTGATAGTGAGGATCAACAAGAAGTTGGTTAACAAACCAATTGGTGACAAAAGGCCGAAGCAGAGGATAAGGGTCAGCGGACACCTAGAGTCCCTATCTACGTCAAGAAAGAACAAGGAAGCATTCAGATGGAAGGACGAGGAGCAAGCTCAGCCAGAAAAACATCCTTCACCTGGTAAGAGTGAAACCTATTCCTTGCTATCGAAAATTGAAATTTTAGAAAAAGAGATTGAAACATTAAGGGAACAACTAGCAGTAGGAAAGGCAGAGCTAAGAGCCCTAGGGCTAGATACTTTGGCAGAGGTTGTGGATAGGGTTAGAAGGGGAGAAATCCCAGGAACCCTGTGTATATCCTGTGCTGGGAAGTTGGTGGAAGTCAGATTCAAATTCTGTCTAGCAGATACTACCTCGAGGGAGACTCAAATCGAGAACTGGGAAGCTGCTATGCTAGAACCCTTTTTTGACACTGTTGTTTCAGCAGGAACAATAGTGGAGGAGGAAATCAGCCAAGTAGAGGAAGAAAAATATAATATCCATGAGCCGATGGTAACTACTCTTGTTACACAAGAACCAACACCAAAGATCAAAGTTGGTCCGAAGGTAAACGATGAGAAAAAACCTGTGGATATTATTGCTGCTACATAAGAACTAGCAGTAAGAGTGGAGGCTGACCAGGAAAAGAAAGAAATTGTGGTCAAACCCACTGATGAAGCTATCATTACACAAGAACTGGTAGCTGAGGTGGAATAGTTTTGCCCTTGGGAGGATGCTACACCTTTAGTTGATGATGCATGTGGAAAAATTGTGGGTTTTGTTGAAAGATGGCATTCTTAGAAATTGTTGTTATTGGTAGAGCTGCAAAAGTGGAATCAACTAGCACTCTCTCTACAGGAGGGAGTGATTCCACTCAATGTGCATAAGAATATGATGGATTCCTTGCAAGAGAAATGGTTGAAGGAAGAATGGGAAAGAAAAGAGGAGGCACGAAGGCATAAAATATGATGAAGGAAAAGGATGAACAATTGTATCAACTGCATTAGGAAGTCTCTGACCTAACATTTGATAAGACCAAACTCCGAGACCTCACTCTAAACTTGCTAGCATGCAGGTGTTCGTCCCCGTCAGTTCTTGTGGGGACATAACTATTTATTTCAGTTGAGGGCAGTTTATGAGAAAAGGTCCTATTTGGGTTCTTTTACCCACACCTTTTTAAAAAAATTTCAGTCCTGTGATTTTGATGATCAGAATTCGTTGTGTGATCTGTTCTTACACAACATGATGTGCAAATACGTGAGCACAAAGATGGTGGTGACTATCCTCTCTTTCATGGGAGATTTGCAGTTGCGAGCATTCCTCTTATTTTTGAGGACCCAGATTTAGTGGAAGCTGGCTAAGAAAACAATAGAGACCAATGAGGAAAGGACAACACTATGGGTCTGGGTTGAACTGGGAATGGCCTATGAACTCTGACGATATTTCCAACAGTTCCTGAGCACTCCGGAAAGGAGAGTTCAGTCGACCATATACAGAAGAAAGATCATGAGGGTCTGCCTCAACTTATTTGTAACCATGAGAAGCCAAGCGCTTGTCGGATGTCTCAAGAACACAGAGGCTTGTAGTGCAGAATTGCAGGAAGGGGACCCCTTTGAGTATAAGAAATTTGTGGTTTTCATTTCATGGGTGCCAGAATATGCCTAGATTGTGTCGACACTGGGGGCATTCTGGATTGGCCGCAAGTTCAATTTCCCTTTGATCTAGTTGCCATTAGAGGAATACCAACCCAATTATCAGTTGTGTGATTACGAAGAAGAATCTTGGCCATGTGAGTTAATGGTTGATTAAGGATTCAGAGCTCCAGGCGATGACATTGCTTCTGCATACAATTTTACAGATTTGCATCGGGGGCACAATAGAAGGGTCTAAGATTTTGCATGGGGACATGCAGTGGCTTTAGTCGGGGGGAGATGTTAGGTGTAGTTTTTCACCCATTTTCTACACCTTCTTTACATTGTTTTGACCTTTATGTCCTCCAGACTTGTGCCCTTATATGACCAAACTCCCTATTTTTGTACCTTTTTAATCCATTTTACTGTCATGTTATTGTATTTTACCAAATAAATGTGAGGTTTTATTTCTTTTTGAGGCTAACTAGACAAGCATTGAAGGAGCATGCCGAAAGTTTATCTTTTTCAGGTGTTGGCTCATGGAAGTAGATAGGCAGCAAGACTTAACTACAGGAAATGGTAGAATAGTTCGTTGTTACACCCTGAGTATTGTTACATATCGCTACTACATACTAGGTGTTGTTACAGGTTGTTGTTACACATCGGGTGTTGTTACACCTCGCATGGATACACCGTTACACCAATAGTGCTGTCTTTAGATTTTTGTGTCAGCTCGAACCATCATTTGCTCAATATTGTTGCACCGAAGCTGGAAATGTGGGTACTATTCCACATAATAGTTGTCGGCAGTAGATTTTTTATTTTTGAGGCAACAAGTTTCAAGCAGTTGTAACTAATGTATATTTATTTGGAAGTAGGTTGGAACTTCTTTATTTTTAGATCAACATGAGAATCAGAGATTCTCATGGCTGATCTATTTTCTAATTTTTAGGATGTAATAGTTATAAAAGACTCGGATTGTTATGTATCAAACACGTGCATAAAAAGAGTACCGTTACTCTGTTTCTGTAATTCCTGAACTTATTTTAATATCAATTGGCACGGTGATGATGTTATTGCTTTTCAACTTATCTGTTAATCACTTTGTGTGTTCTTCCTGCACCCTACTGAGGAGGAAGGGCCCCCCCTCTTTGGTAGGGATTTCAGTGATTAGGTAGTGTACATTTCAGTTCAGTTTATTGATTTATAGTTTCTTGTTGTTGCTGCGCATATCGTGGATTGCATTCGCTGTTGTTTCTATTTATCTTATGCTGTTACATAGAGTTAAACAATAGAGGAATAGTAACCATCTGGGATAGATGTTAGTTCTAGGTGTGGCGCGCCTTTATTTCAATAGTTGTTAGTTGTGATTTAATTATCTGGATTGTTTTTATATCTGCATACATGATTGATTCAGTAATTTAGATTAGCGACATCTTTTACAGTTTTCTTGCACTTTCTTATGCTTGGCAGGAGTGTATTTCATACAGTGTGAAATCCATTGAAACAGCAAGACCTACCATGGGTTGATAATTAATGTTGCAGTCTAAGTCAATTAAGGTTGATTAAAACAACACTACAACTATCACAGTCTAAGTCAATTCAGGTTGATTAAAACAGCACTACAACTATCTCATATTTCCCATCAGATTGAGGATGATAAGATGAGTTGTGAGTCAATTGAGTACCCAAACAAGAAACTAATTCAGTCCAAAATTTTCTAGTGAAAATTGGATCTTTGTCACTTACAATTATCTTTGGTATTCCATGTATCCTTTGGACTATTTCCATGAATGATTCTATCATAGTACTTGCTTTAAAAATGATGATAAATAGATCAAAAGTGAGCATACTTTGTCATTCGATCTACCACTACCATAATAACACTCTTTCCTTCATATTTGGGTAAACCTATAATAAAATCCATTGAAACTTCTTCCCAGTGTTGGTTTGGTATGGCTAATGGTTGAAGGAGTCCGGGGGTCTTGATAGCCTCTCCTTTATTTTGTTGGCATACCACACATTCTGCTACAAAATTTTACACATCCTTAATACCTTCAAAAAAAAATCTTCCTTGATCCTATGGTATGGCTTCAAGGACCCTAAATATCCTCCTACATGAAAATCATGTAATTCTAAAAGGACCTTATATTTGAGTTCAGAATTATCACATAAGTATAAGAGATATTGATACCATAAGAAATAATTTTTCCACATAATTTTTTCTACTGCATCGGGGTCATCCTTTAGCTATTGAATGATCTTGCATATCTTCTCATCTTGCTTCAATTATATCCTTGATTTTTTCACCCAATTATATTATGGAATGGAAATAACATAGTAAACCATTTGTGTATCCCTCTTTCCTTAAGAGTGCATCTACCACGATATTTTATTTTCCCTTTTTGTAGATAATTTCAATGTCATAACCCAACATCTTTGTGACCCATTTTTGTTGCTCTTCTGAAGATAGTCTTTGCTCCAAGAAGTAATTCAAACTATCATGACCTATTTTTATTTTGAAGTGCCTTCATATTAGGTATGGATGCCATTTCTTACTTGCATGTAGTATAGCCAACATTTTTTTTCATACATGGGTTTGAGTAAGTTCTTTCCTTTAATTTCACTACTTTCAAAGGTAATGGGCCTTCTGTTGGGTGTGACTTTTTACCTATTTTCTGCACCTTCTTTCTCCAATTTTGATCCTCTTATCCTCTAGGCCCATGAAACTTTACATGATTAATCACCAATTTTCTCATTTATACAACATGTTCCACTGTCATGTTATTTTTCCATGTTTTTCTAAATAATATGATACTATATTCCCTTTTGTGGCTAAATGGGGTGAGCATTGGAGAAGTATTTTGGAAGCTCTTCTCTTTTTTAGGTGTTTCTCGCAGGAACAAGGTTATGGAGTAAACAGACAGCATTGATCGATTTCAAAGCAGGGTAGAGCAATTCACTATTACACCCTGTACGTTGTTACAGGTTGTTGTTACACATTGAATTTTGTTACAAGTTGTTGTTACACTACGTGTTGATACAGAGGATAGATGTTACACCAAGGGTGATGTCGCGAGTGATTGTCATTACATCCTAAATTGCTATTCACTCACAGGATTTTGTTACCCCGGAGCTGGAAAGTTGTGGGTACTATTCCACATAACAACTGTCGGGAGTTAGCAATTGTTTATTTTAGAAGCAACAGAACCAAGTGGTTGCAATCTTAAACAATGTATTTGAAAAGTATTTGTATTTAGAAATAGGTTGTAACTACTTTTATTTTTTATCAGCATGAGAATCTAAAGATTCTCATGACTGATCTATTCCTAATTTCAGGCATGTAATAATTATAAAAGAAACTTGATTTCCTATGTACAAGGACGACATATAGAAAATCACTGTTACTCTACTCTTGTAACTGAATTATTTTAATATTAAAATCACTATGGTGATGTTGTTACTTCTCTTCATCTGATTCGTTAACTAATCTCGTGTTGTTCCTGCACCCCTGTTAGGGAGGAAGGACCCTCCTCTTTAGCAGGGACTACAGTGGTAGAAGTAGTGTACATTATTGTTTCTTTTATTATCATATGGTTTTCTGATGTTGTTGTACAAATTGTGAAATACATCTGCTTCTGTTCCAAATTATATTATGTTGTTACACTAGTTTGATTAAACATAATGATAATGACCAACTGGTATAGTCATTACTTTACCATGTGGTGTGCCCTTACTATGGTAATTGCTAAGTGTGATTTCAATTATGTGGAGTGTTTTAATTTCGACATGAATGATTTGATTATTTCAATTGATTCAACAACATCTTTTACTATTCTTTCTATTTTTCATTCTTGGTTGTAGTATATCAGCACAAACAGTGTGAACTCTATTTAAATAGCAAGACCTACCTTAGGTTGAAAATTAAATGTTATAGTCTCGGTCAATTAGGATTGATTAAAACAACACTACATTTTGGCGCCATTGCCGGGAATGGCAGTTGAAGATACAGTGACCCAATTTGTTTGTTTGATGATAGAGTGTTCCTAGTCCACAATCGCTGGGCAGTAAGACGAGAGTTAAAAACCTGTGCATATCTATAGCATACTTGGGTGGGCTCACCATTGTGATCACTAGGTCACTTAGGGTGTGGCATTTTGGTGTTTTATTTAGCATGTCTTCATCTCTTTAGTTGTTGGGCGGTAAGATAAGAGGTAAGAACCGGTGCATCGCTCTAACATACCTGAGTGGGATCACCACTGTCGAAGACTGAGACACTTAGAATGTGAATCAATACACATAGGGTCCATGTGTGCAACTATAGGAACTATAGAAATACCAAAACTACCCCCACTCTAATTAGTCACAGGAAAAACGGGTCGTAAAAAGGAAAGGAAGAGTGTAGATTTGGGAAGGAAAACATTTATCCAGGAACTAATATCTAAGGCAGAAAAAGAAAAATCAAGCTCTCAAAGAGACGTAAGGAAAATAGGGCCACAAAAAGTTGTCACTCCCATAACAAGGGCAGAAACCTCTAAGCCATATCATTCTAAAGCTAGCACCCACACTCCCAATATTAAGCATCCAATTCAGGAACAATAGGGGGAAGCTAGTAGCTAGAACTTTAGGACTGAGGGACAGGGGGAAACTAAGGGGGGACATCAAACACCTAGGACAGGAGAGCACCTATTGTTTTATCAATATCTAGATTTAGGTAGTGCGGTGAAACAACTAGAACTTGAGTTACCTGAGCCATCAATTACATCTACAAGACCCTCACAAGAGCAGTTTGAAGAATGTTTGTTACAACAAGGGTTAGAAGGATTATCCATGGGGAACAACAATGAAAAAAATGCTAAAACAAATGCTATTGTTACCACCTTTGAGTTCCCAATCGGAGATATCAGAGGCAAAGCTCCTATGAAAAATATTTCTCTATCATCCTTAACATCCTTCCAAGGGATGATTGTGGAAGACCTAGACACCTTCTTATTTGAATTTGATGTCTTATGCAAGAGTTATGACTATATCTTAGATGCTCAGAAACTGGAATTATTTCCTACTAATTTGAAAGGGGTAGCCTTGAGATGGTTCATGGGATTGGGCTCCACTTCTATTCGAACATGGAGCGATATGAACAAGACATTATTATCAAAGTACCAAGACTATTGCAGAATCAGGGACTTAAGGGAGGAAGTATTCAGAATGACACAAAAGGAGGATGAGAGCCTGGAACACTATGTAGAGCAGTTCCACTATAATCTGCAGAGGTCTAAACACAACGATTTAGACCATGAGATCTTGAAGACCATATTTATCAGAGGAATTAGGGATGACTACCTTGACACCATGAACCTACTAGGGAAAGGGGATATATCATAGGTTCCATTCGTTGAAATCGTAAATCTTTGTCTAAGATTCTCTAGAGGATCATCTATGGGGGGAAGCACAATTCGAGATTCCTCTACCCGAATACAAAAAAATGTAGGAGGAGGAGTAACCAGAGCAGATATCGATAATTTGTTTGAAAATTTCAAGACCGATATCCTCAGTACTCTATCTACCTAGATAACGACAGCACAAATAAAGAATACAAAAGAAGAAGTTGATACACCTCTGTTTGTGTTCTGTCTGAATTGCCAGAAGAAACATCCCTTGAGGGAATGTGAATTGAACAACATCAACTTGTGCAATATTTGCAAGCTGGAACATTCAACAGGTCAATGCCCGAAGCTTCCTAAATTGAAGGCAGTACTTAGAGATTCAAGCGAGGAGGTGCAATCCTCTTATTTCATTGCACCAAGGAGGCCATGGCAGCCACGACCTCCAGGTATGTGTCAAGATTTTTCCTCTTTTAATTCATGGAATAATGCATATAATACTCAACAATATCCATGGCAATATCCTGCTCGTTCTTTAGCACAATTTCCTTCACCTTGGAACCAGTGGTCTCCATCTCCCTTTATCCAATATCCTTTGTCTCAACCATACCCTTGGAACTATAATTAGAGAGGAAATGCCTAGAATACATCTTTACCTGGATTACCAATGCAAAAACAACTACAATTACCTCCTTACCAAACTCTTTCTCCTACACCACTTGTGCGATGCCAGCTACCTATGCAACCTAACCCAAACCTGAAAAATAAAGCAGCTCAAGGCATAAAGGCTCTGACTACCTTTCAAACCTACCATATTACCCCTGTGGGGCTTAATGAAATAAAATTACGACTGGGTAAGGTAATTAGACCAAATCACTCCCCTATCATTATTGAGGAGGAATTTGAACCTTCCAAAGGAGATATCGTAGGCTCTGAGGTGGTTGTTGCACCTATAATAGTCGATACAGAGAAAATTGTTATGTTTGTAATAACAAACCTGCAAAGGATTTTTACTCCTGTAACAGCCAACTCAGTAAAGGATGATACATCGGTAACAGTTGACTCGACTGCTATAACTCAGAATCCTCTATATCCTCATAGATTGACTAAGCCTGGAATGACCTCATAGCTCGAATCTGATTTTCTTAGGGAGTTGCAAAATTTGCATGTATGAATTCCTCTGCTTCAAACTCTTAAAGAAGTGCCTATTTATGCTAAAACAGTACAAGATTTTTGCATCAAGAAACCTAGGAGAAAGCCTAAAGACCCTGATACCAGACATGTGATGGGGAGATTATCTCAATTAATGTCTTCTTAGCCTCTTCTAACTAAGTATAATGATCCAGGAAACCCTACAGTTACTATCTACATTAATGATCAGCCCATAACTAACACATTGATCGATCTTGGGTCTGCCATTAATGTGATGACAAAGGACGTCTTTACCACCCTAGGGCTACAGGGGCTTAGACATACTCCTATTGTACTTGAATTAGTAGATAGATCATATGTTAAACCCGAGGGGGTGTTAGAGGACATAGTAATTACAATAGCTTCTTGGAGGTATCTGGCTGACTTTCTTATCTTATAGCCAAAATCCAATTTGGGGGGACATTCTTTGATCTTAGGGAGACCTTGGCTAGCCACTGCAGATGCATTTATAGGCTGCAGATCTAGATCTATGGTGATCTCGGATGGCCAAGCTACAAAGAATCTTAATCTTTACCCCCCAAAACCAAAAGTGGATTTATGTAACCCTTGGTGGGATGACTTTGAGCATGAACCAGATATTTCCCTACCACTCCTCACTTTGGGGAAAGCCCAGTACTTCAAGGATCAAACAAAAGATGACATCATTAATGGTTTCATTAGTAACTGACTTTCTGTCGCTTCCATTAAAAATTAGAATGAGGAAGAGGAGGTAGAAGATATAGACTTTGAACAAATGAGAACCACTCTGAATACTGGCAGCAGTCTAATTGAAATAGAACCAGGAAATTTTGTGAACATTAACCCCAACTTGGCTGCTGAGAAAAGCCAACTACTATTACTGCTGTTACAAAAATACAAAAAGGAATTTGCATGGGATTATACGGATATGAAAGGGATCCACCCTAACCTGTGCACTCATTGTATTTATTTGAATGATGGCTGAAAACCAGTCAGACAACCACAACACCGCATGAACCCTACACTAAAGGAGGTGGTGAAGGAAGAACTAAAAAAACACTTGAGTGCTAATTTTATTTATCTGAGATATGACAGTTAGTGGGTGTTTGTGATTGTCATCATTCCTAAGAAGAATGGAAAGTGGAGATTATGTGTGGATTACAGAGAACTCAATAAGGCCACTCAAAAGGACCATTTTCCTTTACCATTTATAGATCAAGTCCTTGACACCCTTTCTAGAAAAAAAATCTTTTCATTTATAGACAAGTTTAGTGGCTACAACCAGATACAGATTGCCCCAGAAGATTAAGATAAAACGACCTTTACTTTCCCTTGGGGAACTTTCGGATACATAGTACTCCCTTTTGGACTCTACAATACGCCAACAACCTTTCAGAGGGAAATACTAGGAATTTCTTTTCTGATTTATTAAATGACTGCCTTGAAATCTTCATGGGCAATTTTACACCTTATGGAGATGGTTTTGAAACAACATTAGCTAATCTGGAAAAAGTTCTGGAACATTGTGTATAGACTAATGTTGCTTTGAGCACTGAAAAATGTCACATGATGATGACTGAAGGGATCGTGATAGGACACTACATTTCCGCTGATGGGATCAAGGTAGACCTTGCAAAAATAAAGGTAATTCTGAAAATTCCAACCCCCAAGACGCTAAAAGAGTTACATAGTTTCTTGGGGCACGCAGGGTATTACAGGAGATTTATAGAATTTTTTTCAAAAATTGCATCACCATTATTTTCTTTGCTCATGAAGGATGTCGACTTTTTGTGGACAAGAAAGTGTGAGCAGGCCTTTTTGAAGCTAAAATTCTGTGTATCAGCAACTTCAGTTTTATGAGGACCTAATTGGGAACAGTTGTTTCACATAGCTACAGATGCATCTGCTATTGTTGTAGGTGTTGTTTTGGGCCAACTGGAGGACATGAAACCTTATGATATTTACTACATAAGCAAAAATCTAACTCCGGGTGAGCTCAACTACACAGTGACCAAGAAGGAATTCTTAGCAGTCATGCATGCCATCAATAAATTCCGACATTATATCACGAGGTATCAAGTAATTGTACACGCTGAATACTCTTTCATTCGTTTCTTAATGAATAATCTAATTACCAATGGTAGAATTACACATTGGTTATTGTTGTTACAAGAGTTTGATATCACAATTGTCAATAAACCTGGAAAAGATAATGTAGTAGCTGATTTTCTTTTTAGGTTAACTATTGATGAAAATTGCATTCCTCCTAAGGATTATTTCCCTAATGAATATCTCTTTGCTATTTCTACTTACTCACCTTGCTATGCAAATGTAGCCGATTATCTTGCAATAGTGAAGTTTCCACAGTATTTGTCCTCCAAGGAGAAAAAAAAAAGATCATACAGCAAAGTGCTACCTATACCTAGATAGATGGGAATCTCTATCACACTAGAACAAATTTCCAAATCAGACATTGTTTTAGAGAAAATGAGTTCTTTAACATCCTAAGGCATGTCACAAGGAACCTTGTGGAGGGCACTTCACAGAAAAGCGGATTGGGTACAGAGTCCTTTCGACAGGGTATTATTGGCCAACAATATTTTAGGATGCTAAGAAGTTTGTGAAAGGATGTGATAGCTGCTAAAGATGGGCCAATGACTGCAATCAGATGAGATGTCATTACAACCCCAAATCATCTTAGAACCTTTTGAGAAATGGGCCCTAGATTTTGTGGGACCAATTAATCCTTAGGAATGACTAGCTGCTATCTAGCAAATAGATATTATCTAGCAGCATAGAGTTAAGTGGCATGATAGATTCATAAAGAAGAATAAGTTCCTGAAAGGAGATTGGGCTCTCTTATATGACTCAATATTCAAAGACTTCAAGGGTAAGCTCTGCACCAGATGGTTAGGTCCCTATGAGATAGATGTAGTCTTTGACAATGGGACTGTAAATTTGGTTACCATTGACAATGTGAGGACACCATTTCTTGCAAATGGGCACCATGTTCGGTTATATCACAAACCTGCTTCAATGGATTCATTCATCAACATTGTCACAAATTCAGATCTTCAGATTATAGGAATAGGGGAATGCCCCCCTGCGCTGCCAAAATTCTAATTTTTCAATAAGTGTAACATCTGAAAACCAACCGCTCTTGGCAGTTGTTACACCTTCAAACTTAAAAAAAAAAAAATTAGAAAAAATAAAAAATAAAAAATTTGGCTTTGAAAACCTTTTTCAGGCGCAGACAAACAATTTCTGTAGGAGGTAAAAACCACTTTGTGGCGGCTATTACACACTCTGTAACAACATTTGTTATTTCAAGAATACTTTACAGTAATGTTGTTACACGACCTTTTCATTTGTTTTTATCTTTTGTAAAAATTAATAATACATAATAGTCGTCTTGGTTGTTACATCTGTAATAACCAGCGACTTCTAGAGATAATTCGAGTAAATTATTTATTGCAACGGATAGAAGGCATCATCGTGGTTCAAAAAATAGTTGTTGTGACCACTGGAGTTAAGTTTGAGCGCCTCGCCACCAACGACTTCTCCCCATGTCACCTAGGTACGTCATACAAAGGTAATGTAGTTATCTACTTTTATTCAGTAATTATGTCAATTTAACATGATATCCCTTTTGACGACCAAGGTCAACTGTCACATTGAAGCCAGGGGGAATTATATTACGACACGACCATTACATGACCTGCGAATATTTAAAAAACTGTAATTAAAGCATGGTGATCTGGTAATCATTTTCATTTAATGACCGATCATACTAGAAAAGGGAATTGTACCTCCAACTAGACCTCCCATAACCTAGCATTAATAAGGTAACGTTACTGCATAGTATGAATCATGATTGTAAATCTTAATTTGAAATTCTCACTTGCACCACCTTACCATTTTCCCCTGCTAGAGCATTGCATCCCCACTTAGAGTGCTCAGAGAAGTAGAAAAGAACAGTTGTAGGCTGAAACAGCTAATTATGTGCCGACTACTTCAGAACTTCTAAAGGAGGGAAAAGGGAAGGAGAACAACATTGAATTTGTGTAGCGACAGGTGGAATAGCAATTCGGCATGAGCCAAGGTCGACAGAGGCTTTGGAGAATTTCCCTTAAGCATGTCAGATTTTTAAGGACGCGGGCTGGTTTGAGTTCTTCCAGATGTTGGAGGGATCAGACGGGGGAGTTTCCATGGAATTCGTGAAGAATTTAGAGAGAAATCATATGGAGGTTAGGGCATTGAAGCTAGAGGTTACAGAAGAAGTGATTTCCTGAGTGACGACATTACTAGTGAAAGAAAAATATGGTTTAATAGGAAAGTTAATGACCCCTCCTTGAAGGATGATTTCCTCCAAGAGGAGGAACAACTGGTGAAGAAAGGGAGGGAGATTGATAGGTTGTCACTCCCCCAGCTATGGGCTGATGTTTCCCTTTACCTCATCATGTACATCAGCTGTGAGGGAGGGGCAAAAATCATGTTCCATTACCACTTTCCGTTGCTAAACCACCTTTGACATCGACAACTGCTAAATCTTCACTACTTCTTTCTAGGAAACATCAAGCATATGGCTATGGCCGTAAAAACATTTGTGCATCTAGAAACATGCATCACCAACCATGGCCTCATCAAGCTCATTGTGTTGGATGCCCTAAGCTTCTAGGGTAGGAGTTGGGAGGAATTCATGAGGAAGAAGGCCAGAACTACTCACAGGAAACAAATTGAGACATTTGAGGAAGCTCCAACGACGACAAAGGGGCAGCCCTAGCCTTCGAAAGTAAGGGTTGGTAAGAGACCAGTCGAAAAACCAATTGGTGATAGGTGTCCAAAGCAGAGAATAAGGGTTAGTGGGTACCTAGAGTCCCCATCTGTGTCTAAGAAGAATGAGGAGGTAGTAGAGTAGAAGGACGAGGATCAGGCTCAACTGGAGGAACCTTCCTCACCCGGTAAGAGCGAAACTTAATCCTTGTTGTTAAAAATTGAAAATTTAGAAAAATGGAATAGAGAGCTAAGGGATCAACTAGTAGAGGGGAAGGTAGAGGCAAGAGCCTCATGGTTAGACACTTTGGCAGAGCCCGTAGATAGGGCCAGGAAGGGAGATGTCCCGGGTGTTGTGTGCACGGCCTGTGCTAAGAAGCTAGTGATAGAGGGGTTTAGAGTTTGTGCAGCGGACACCATCTCGAGGGAAACACACATTAAATCCTGGGAGGTTGACACACAAAAACCCATTGAAGACACTATTGTTACACAGGAACCAAAAATTGAGACAGTGTAGTCCACAGAAAGTAATTTTGTAGCGGATATACAGGAGCCCTTGGTTGACATTATTGTTATACAAGAACTGGCAGTGGAGACAAAAGCCTACCAAGGGAAAAATAATACACAAAAACCTGTGGATGACACTGTTGTTACACAAGAACCAGCAGTAGGAATGGAAGTTTATTAGGGAGAGAAGGAAACTGTTATGCAAAAATCCATTGATGAAGTTGCTATTACACAAGAACTAGCAGCCGAAATGGAGCAGTTGCACCCTCGGGAGAACACTGGGTCGTGACGAAGGATGGTATTCTAAAAATATGTTGTTGTTACCAGAGCTACAGAAATGGAAGCAGTAGATGCTCTCTCTACTAGAGTGGGTGATCTCACTCAAGGCACACAAAAGGATGATGGATTCCCTCAAGGAAAAGTGGTTAAAGGAAGAACGGGAAGCACGCAGACATAAGGAAGCCATGAAGAAAAAGGGTGAATAGTTGTAACTGTTACAGTGGCAGGTCTTGGATCTGATGAATGAAAATACAAAGCTTCGTGATCTTTCCATGAAACTGCTAACATGCAAGCGACCATCCCCATCGTATCTAGTGTTCCTTTGGGAACGATATTATGTATTTCAGTTAAAAGCAGTTTTTGGGAATAAGTCTTATTTGCGTTCTTCTACCCGAAATTTTATTGAGATTTTTCACACTTGTGATTTTGATGAACAAAGCATGCTTTATGAGCTATTTTTACAAAACATAATGTGTGAGTATATCAACACAAAAATGGTAGCAAGTGTCTTCTCCTATATGGTAGATTTGCAATTGTGGGCTTTTCTTTTGTTTATGAGAAACCAACTTGAATGACATCTGGCCATGAAATCAACTAAAGCTAATGAAAAATGGAAAATGTTATGGGTTAGAGTAGAACTAGGGATGGTTTATGAACTCAAGCGTGAGTTGAAGATATTCCTAACCACCCAGAGATCAAGTAAAAGTCAGCCATCTATAGGAAGAGCATTGTGAGGATTTTGTTAGAAAATTATATATTACAGAGCAATGGAACACATAGAATATTGCATAAATATAAACACAGAAAACACATAAAACCAGAGAGACACAGATATACGTGGTTCACCCAATTTTGGCTACGTCCACCTCGAACAGCCAGTCCTTCCTTTATATTATCCAGAAAAATGAAGAGACAGAACCTATAGCAAATCCGTTGTAATATCCTCTATTTTCTCTCACAGTTTCACCTCTCTGTTTCTCGCTCAAAGAATACACATCTATTACACAGCCTCAATACAATACCCTCATACAAAGAGAGGGGTTGCCTTTTATGGCAAAAAACCCTAAACTAAACATAATTTCTACCGTCAGATCATCTGCCTAATGAATGACCTAGATTGACTAGAAATTACTATACTTTTACAAGGCAATTTTACATATATTTTTAGCTTAGGGGGTGTTGTCCCTGAAACTCTCGTCAGGGGACCGCTGGCCCCCAGACCCCCTAGTTGGGGGGGATCGGCCCTCCCAAACCCCCGCGAGGGGGATAAGTCCCCCCCGCACCCCCCCGCGTGGAGGGGTGTACAAACTTCTTGGGGTATACATCCGGCTGAAACAAAGACCTCTAATAATCATGCTCCACACCCAACAATCTCCCACTTGGAGAATGATTGTAGCAACTCCACCATTGCTTCATTCGCTGGACAATGACTCCTCTTTGTACCTGGCTATTTCTCATCTTCATCGTCATCCTTGAAGACCAATTGAAACTGAGCATATTCTTAGTTTCTCCTTGGTTACAACTTTTGTTAGCATATCTGCAGGATTCTGGCTAGTGTGTATCTTTTCCAGCTTCAAATCTCCATCTTCCAACACTAATCAAATGAAATGGTACTTGAGTTGTATGTGTTTAGTCTTGGAATGGAATGTTGAGTTCTTTGCAAGATGAATGGAACTTTGGCTATCACTGTATAACATTCCCATATCATGCTCGTTACCCAATTCACCCATAAATCTTTGTAACCAAATCATTTCTTTACTAGCCTCTGTAGCAGCAACATACTCTTCTTCTATTGTTGAAAGTGCAAGAACATTTTGGATTTTTGAAACCCAACTGACAACTATTCCACCAATATTAAATACATATCCTGTCGTTCTCCTCCTGTTATTTCTGTCACCTGCCGTATCTACATCAACATATCCCTGTAGAGAAATGTTTGAACCACCAAAACATAATGCTTGATTTGTGGTACCTTTCAAATATCTGAGAATCCATTTCACTGCCATCCAATGTTCCTTTCCTGGATTGTTCATGTACCTGCTTACAACTCCCACTGCATGTGCATATCAAGCCTTGTGCAACCATTGCATACATTAAGCTTCCAACTGCTGATGCATATGGAACTTTAGACATATAATCCATGTCTTCTTGGGTCTTTGGGCACATTTCCTTACTAAGTTTGAAATGGATAGCAAAAGGCATACTAACTGGTTTTGCATTATGCATATTAAATCTTTTCAAAACCTTTTCTATGTACTCATTCTGAGACAATTTTAATTTGTGATTTTTCCTGTCTCTAGTTATTCTCATACCAAGGATTTGTTTTGCAGCTCCCAAATCATTCATTGCAAATGGATTTGACAATTTTCTTTTGAGCACATTTATTTGCTGCATGTTAGACCCTACAACAAGCATGTCATCTACATACAATAACAATATAATATAGCTACCATCATTTTTCTTTTTCAGATAAACACAATGATCAGAGTGACATCTAGTATAACCTTGTTCTGACATAAACTTGTCAAATTTTAGATACCAATGCCTTGGAGCCTGTTTTAAGCCATACAAGCTCTTCTTCAACCTGCACACAAGTTTCTCCTTCCCTTTCACTTCATATCCTTGTGGCTGCTGCATATATATCTCTTCCTCCCAATCCCCATGGAGAAAGGTTGTCTTTACATCTAACTGCTCAAGATGCAAATCTTCAGCTGCTACAAGACTTAAAATAGTTCTGATTGAAGTCATTTTAACAACAGGAGAAAATATTTCATCAAAATCAATACCTTTCTTCTGTGCAAACCCCTTCAGCACAAGTCTAGCTTTGTACCTCTATTTTCCTCCATCTTCTTCCTTCAACCTGTAAACCCATTTATTCTTCAATGTAGTTTTTCCTGCAGGAAACCTGACTAAATCCCAAGTCTAGTTATGCATTAAGAGTCCATCTCTTCTTCCATGGCTACCTCCCACTTCTTCCTGCTTTCAACCTGCAATGCTTCTTCATAATGTTTGGGTTCACCAGAATCAATCAACAATAAATAATATAATGAAGGAGAGTATCACTCAGGGGGTCTACTGATCCTGGTAGATCTTCTAACACCACTTTCAAATGTTTTGGGTGCCTGTTGCTATTGTGGTAATTGCTGCTATTGTGGTTGTTGATTATTATTATTTTCAAGCACCTTTACTTTTTCAGTGATTTCATTAAGAACTGCGTATTCCTTGCTTTCTTTTTCCTATTTCTTTTCCTGCAACTTATTCTTATGCAAGACCTTTTCATTGAATATTACATCTCTTCTCCTAATGATTTTGTGATTTTCATAATCATATAAGCGATAACCAAAATCATTAACACCATATCCAATAAAGGTACATTTCTTTGACTTTGCCTCAAGCTTTGTTCTATTTTCTTTATCAATATGGACAAAGGCCTCACAACCAAAGGCTTTAAAAAAGAGTAGTTTACCTTTTTACCTGTCCATGCTTCCTCTGGAACACCACCATCCAAGGAACTTGAAGGCCCT
>APFE030419650.1:0-30350 GCA_000404065.3 Pinus taeda | reverse complement strand
CCCAATGTGGGTGAAAACCACCTGCTGCAATTCGTCTCTTTCTTCCTTTAGTAAGAAACTTCTTTTACAATGTACTGGTGCAGTCCTTTACCAGCACGCAGGCTTCAACCTGCAGAGGGCTACAACCCTCTCTTGTTTTCCAGCTACTTCTGGAAGGGAGCTACAACCCCCTTAGCTCTTGTACTAGTGGATATACTAGTACGTAGGTGCTGATCTACAGAAGGTTGCAACCTTATTTTCTTCAGGGACCACGTTTCATCAATTTTCAGACTGGATCCATAAGTATAAAACAATCACTGCTGCAATACAATCATCAACTTATACTTGTATCATAAATCTCTAAATCACCCAATACTGAATCACTGAAACCCTGTCATCAAAACACAGAGCGCAAACCAGAGCCCAGAACTCTGCAACAACCACTAGAATCAACAGCTACCTGAAACACCAAATCTCATAATGCATACGCTACTTGACTATATCAAAACCGCGTGTATACACGCTTTCACCAGAGACAACCCGCGTATAGATCTAAAGATAATTATTTATACCTTCGCTGTCATATCCAACCCGAGCCAAGCAGCAGAAACTGATAACCAACAATACTAGATCTTCCCACTTTGTTAGACATCCATTCCTTGCACCACCTTTTTGCCTAATGATCTTCTCCTTATATAGGTTAGGCTTCTCTCAATACCATGGTCCAAAACCATGTAGAAATAATACCATGGATCCAATACCTGGGGTCGTCATTTCGAACCAAATACCATGGACCAATACCAAAATACCATGGACCAAATACCACGGACCAAAACCATGTACGCGCTTTTCCTTCTGTGATCCTGCGTGTATACGTATACGCACCTTTTGCTCCGCTAACCCGCGTACATACGCACTTTCATCACGGTCAACCTGTGTATACCTCTCTCTTGACCTGTTGTATTCTGATTTGTCATCTGATTAAGTTGTCATCACCTGTATCAAACCTCTGAGTGAGTTGCCATCAAGGAAAACAACTGTATCATAATTCCAACAATCTCCCCCTTTGGACTTTATGGCAACCACTACACCAAGTCACTCTCCCTCTTTGACATCAAGGGCAAAGGGCGGACCAAGATATTCTCTTCCTTGGTATACCTTCTGTTGTCCATACTCCCCTTGAGTACATGCTGAAGTTTCTGATTGAGCTCCCCTTTGTATATGCCAAGTTGTATCAATCCATCCACACTCCCCCTGAGCAAATGCAAGTTTTAAGACCAGCAATTCATTCCAAACCATAACTATCATTCATGATCTGCACCATAAGCATCAGCATCCAAACCTGCAATACCATTCCTTTTGATCAAACAACAAGATGTATCATTTAGCTTCATAAACTTTATCAACAGCTTCTAACCATAATGCCAACAATGCATTATTTGAAGTATATGCTCCCCCTGAGCCTGTGCCAACCATTTCATATCATGACCGAACCATTTCCTGGGTCTGTTCTGCTGCCCTTTCTTCTGTTCTCCAAATACGCGACTATGCAGCCTATAACTCGCGTATATACGCGACTTATCTTCATTATATAAGCGTATTCAAGATGGAATACTGAATTTCTTCACTTTCAGTATCCCCTGTGTCTGTTATGTCAGCTAACTGAGTTATGCCACACCTTTCTGTCTCTAATTCCGTCTTCTGAAATTGTGATGATGTATGGTCTTCTTGTTTTGAATTTTGAAATTTGCTCCTGCATTCCCTTGCTTTATGTCCAAGATTGTTGCATGTATAACATCTTACATATTTCATGTTCCTTCTGTTGCAATCAATTGCTTTGTGTCCATATGCATTGCAGGCAAAGCAATATCCTCTGAAATACATGGGATGTGATGATCTTTTGTGATGGTCTTGAACCATTCTACTTCTACATCTGGCTGCAACATGTCCAAGATTATGACATACATAACATTTAACATTATTCAGTGGAGGAGTAAAAGATTTCCTTTGAAGAATTTCTTTCCTTGGCTGTTGATGGGGTTTTCTTCTCATCTCTTTGTTGTGCATTTCAGATTTCTCATTAGAGTTTCTTGCCTCACCTTGTGAGCTAGATTCACCTTCAAAAGATTCATAAAAGCCAAGACCAGTTTTGATACTAGGGGTTCTTAGACTACCAAGAATGTCATCCAAAATCTTAGTACTATCCTGAAATCGCAACAATTTATCCTTTTCTTCTAATTTACCTTTTAAGATATTTACCTCAAGCTGATGTTGTTCTTCCTTTTCCAGATATTGTTTCCTAGGTCTTCTTCATCTTTTCTTCCTTCTTCCACTTGTTGCTTTAATTTGATCACTTCAACTTCTCTGTTCTGCTCCTTTGATTTTTCAAGATCTTCTTTTAGAGAGAGGATCTTTGATTCAAGTCTCTGAATTGTTATGCTCTGATCTTTTACTATATCCTGCAATTTTTCCCTTACCCTGGTTACTGTCTCCAATTGTTCATTTAATTTGGTAACTTCTTCAGTTTCTGCATTCTTCTTTTCGTATGCCATGAGACTTCTAATGTCTTCGCTACAATTGAATGAGTCATTACTTTTAACATGGGTGTAATAGCTTCTATTACCTTCTTCCGACATCTTTCCTTTGTTATGAGGGCATCTAGCAGCATAGTGACCAACTCTACCACATGAAAAGCATTTGAAAGGTAGCTTACCTTTGAATCGTCCAGTTCCCCGTTCAAGATTCTTGACAAAATTTACCTCTTCTTCTTCCTCTGACATGTATCCTGATGCTTCGAATGCGGCTTCTGATGGTCCCTCTTTTCGCATCTCAAAAGCAGTTAAGATTCCGTGAAGCTGTGACATGGTGGTTTTCTGCAGATTCTCCTTTTCTTTTATGGCAAACACTTTGGAATCAAATTTAGTAGACAGGGATCTCAAAATCTTTTCAACTAAGACAACTTCCTTAAATTCTTCACCCTAATCCCTCATACAATTTACAATCTCATCCATACGCAAGAAGTAATTAGCTATGCTTTCATTACTATGCATCTTAAGATTTTCATATTGGATTCTAAGAGTTTGAAGCTTTGCTCTCTTTACCTGTTCATCTCCTTCATAGCCTAAAATGATTTTGTCCCACATTTCCTTAGCTGATTTGAAATGCATGACCTTCATAAATTCTGATTGTGTCAAACTTCCCAATAGGACAGTAACAACTTTGGCATTGAGCTCATATTGCTTTCTCTCGGCTGCATCTGTAGGAATTGCTGATGGGAATTGGTATCCACCTTCTACGATTCCCCAAACTTCTGCTCCAAGCGATTGTAGATATGTTGTGGTTCTTATCTTCCAGTGGGTAAAGTTGCTCCTGTCAAATATTGGTGGCTTGATGTGTGCCTCTCTTTCTGGATTAGCCATTCTGATGGATCTTTTCCTTCAAGCGATCAAGCTTCTTCAAAAGGACCTGCTCTGATACCAATTGTTGGAAATAATACTGAGAGGAGGCGGTGAATCAATATTTACTTTTATTTTTCATACTCAGATTTATATACGCGGCTTCAGTTCAGTATATCCGCGTATATACGCGACTGTGTTAAATGCAACCAGCGTACATGCAGTAATCTTATGATTCAATTAACTTATCTTCAGTAAATGCATCAGAACATTATTAACCACATTAACAGTAAACAGGTGTAGTAAAACAGTACAGATCATCACACATAAGAAGCACACATGAACACCATGATATAAGGTGGAAACCCAATGTGGGTGAAAACCACCTGCTGCAATCCGTCTCTTTCTTCCTTTAATAAGAAACTTATTTTACAATGTACTGGTGCAGTCCTTTACCAGCACACAAGCTTCAACCTGTAGAGGGATACAACCCTCTCTTGTTTTCCAGCTACTTCTGGAAGGGAGCTACAACCCTGTTAGCTCTTGTACTAGTGGACATATTAGTACGTAGGTGCTGACCTACAGAAGGTTGCAACCTTCTTTTCTTCAGGGACCACGTTTCATCAATTTTCAGACTGGATCCATAAGTATAAAACAATCACTGCTGCAATACAATCATCAACTTATACTTGTATCATAAATCTCTAAATCACCCAATACTGAATCACTGAAACCCTGTCATCAAAACACAGAGCGCAAACCAGAGCCCAGAACTCTGCAACAACCACTAGAATCAACAACAACCTGAAACACCAAATCTCATAATGCATACGCTACTTGACTATATCAAAACCGCGTGTATACGAACTTTCACCAGAGACAACCCGCGTACAGATCTAAAGATAATTACTTATACTTTCGCTGTCATATCCAACCCGAGCCAAGCAGCACAAACCGATAAGCAGCAATACTAGATCTTCCCACTTCGTCAGACATCCATTCCTTGCACACCCCTTTTGCCTAATGATCTTCTCCTTATATAGGTTAGGTTTCTCTCAATACCATGGTCCAAAACCATGTAGAAACAATACCATGGACCCAATACCTGGGGTCGTCATTTCGAACCAAATACCATGGACCAATACCAAAATACCCATGGACCCAAATAACCACGGACCAAAAACCATGGTACGCGCTTTTCCTTCTGTGAACCTGCGTGTATACGTATACGCCAACCTTTGCCTTCCGCTAACCCGCGGTATATACACGCTTTCCAATCATGGTCACCTGCGTATACCTCTCTCTTGAACCTGCTGCATTTTTGATTCTGTCATCTGATTAAGTTGCCATCACCTGTATCAAACCTCTGAAGTTGAGTTGCCCAATCAAGGAGAAACACCTGTATCATAATGCCAACAAATCTCCCCCTTTGGACTTGATGGCAACCACCACACCAAGTCACTCTCCCCCTTTGACATCAAGGGCAAAGGGCGGACCAAGATATTCTCTTCCTTGGTATACCTTCTGCTGTCCATACTCCCCCTGAGTACATGCCGAAGTTTCTGATTGAGCTCCCCTTTGTATATGCCAAGTTGTATCAATCCATCCATGCTCCCCCTGAGCAAATGCAAGTTTTAAGACCAGCAATTCATTCAAAACCATAACTAACATTCATCATATATGCCCTGCAATACCGTTCCTTTGATCAAACAACAAGATGTATCATTTAGCTTCATAAACTTTATCAACAACTTCTAACCATAATGCCAACAATACATTATTTGAAGTACATGTTCCCCCTGAGCCTGTGCCAACCATTTCATATCATGACCGAACCATTTCCTGGGTCTGTTCTGCTGCCCTTTTTTCTGTTCTCCATATACGCGACTCTGCAGCCTGTAACTCGCGTATATACGCGACTTATCTTCATTATATCAGCGTATGCAAGATGGAATACTGAATTTCTTCACTTTCAATATCCCCTGTGTCTGTTATGTCAGCTAACTGAGTTATGTCACACCTTTCTGTCTCTAATTTTGTCTTCTGAAACTGTGATGATGTATGGTCCTCTTGTTTTGAACTTTGAAATTTGCTCTTGTATTCCCTCGCTTTATGTCCAAGTTTGTTGCATGAATAACATCTTACATATTTCATGTTCCTTCTATTGTAATCAATTGCTTTGTGTCCATATGCATTGCAGGCAAAGCAATATCCTTTGAAGTACCTGGGATGTGATGATCTTTTGTGATGATCTTGAACCATTCTACTTCTACATCTGGCTGCAACATGTTCAAGATTATGACATACATAGCATTCAACATTATTCAGTGGAGGAGTAAAAATCTCGTTCCTTGATTGTTGATGGGGATGACCTCTCAACTCCTTTTTGATCATTTTAGATTTCTCTTTGGAGTTCCTTGCCTCACCTTGTGAACTAGATTCACCTTCAACAGATTCATGAAAGCCAAGATTAGTCTTGATACTAGGGGATCTTTGACTACCAAGAATGTCATCCAAAATCTTAGTACTATCTTGAAATCGCAACAATTTATCCTTTTCTTATAATTTACCTTTTAAGATATTTACCTCAACCTGATGTTGTTCTTCCTTTTTCAGAAACTGTTTCCTTAGGTCTTCTTCAGCTTTTCTTCCTTCTTCCACTTGTTGCTTTAATTTGATCACTTCATGTTCAAGAGCATCTATGTTCTGCTCCTTTGATTTTTCAAGATCTTCTTTTAGAGAGAAGATCTTTGATTCAAGACTCTGAATTGTTATGCTCTGATCTTTTACTATATCCTGCAATTTCTCCCTTACCCTAGTTACTGTCTCCAATTGTTCGTTTAATTTGGTAACCTCTTCAATTTTTGCATTCTTCTTATCATATGCCATGAGACTTCTAATGTCTTCACTACCATTCAATGAGTCATTAATTTTAACATGGGTATAATAGCTTCTATTACCTTCTTCAGACATCTTTCCTTTGTTATGAGGGCATCTAGCAGCATAGTGACCAACTCTACCACATGAAAAGCATTCGAAAGGTAGCTTACCTTTGAATCGTCCAGTTCCCCGTTCTAGATTCTTGACAAAATTTACCTCATCTTCTTCCTCTGACATGTATCCTGATGCTTCGAATGCGGCTTCAGATGGTCCCTCTTTTCGCATCTCAAAAGCAGTTAAGATTCCGTGAAGCTGTGACATGGTGATTTTCTGCAGATTCTCCTTTTCTTCTATGGAAGACACTTTGGAATCAAATTAAGCAGACAGGGATCTCAAAACCTTTTCAACTAAGACAACTTCCTTAAATTGTTCACCCAAATCCCTCATACAATTTACAATCTCATCCATACGCAAGAAGTAATTAGCTATGCTTTCATTACTATGCATCTTAAGATTTTCATACTGGATTCTAAGAGTTTGAAGCTTTGCTCTCTTTACCTGTTCATCTCCTTCATAGCTTAGAATTATTTTGTCCCATATTTCCTTAGCTGATTTGAATTGCATGATCTTCATAAATTCTGATTGTGTCAAGCTTCCCAATAAGACAGTAACAACTTTGGCATTGAGCTCATATTGCTTTTTCTCGGCTGCATCTGTAGGAACCGCTGATGGGAAATTGTATCCACTTTCTACGATTCCCCAAACTTCTGCTCCAAGTGATTGTAGATATGTTGTGGTTCTTATCTTCCAGTGGGTAAAGTTGCTCCCATCAAATATTGGTGGCCTGATATGTGCCTCTTTTTCTGGATTAGCCATTCTGATGGATCTTTTCCTTCAAGCAATCAAGCTTCTTCACAAGGTCCTGCTTTGATACCAATTGTTGGAAATAGTACTGAGAGGGGGGGGGGGGTGAATCAGTATTAGAAAATCAGATACCTTTTCATATTCTCACTCAGATTCATATACACGACTTCCGTTAAGGGTATACATGTATATATGCGACTGTATTAAATGCAACAAGCGTATATGCAGCAACCTTATGATTCAGTTAGCTTATCTTCAGTAAATGCATCAGAACATTATTGACCACATTAACAGTAAACAAGTGTAGTAAAACAGTACAGATCATCACACATAAGAAGCACACATGAACACCATGATGTAAGGTGGAAACCCAATGTGGGTGAAAACCACCTGCTGTAATTCGTCTCTTTCTTCCTTTAATAAGAAACTTCTTTTACAATGTACTAGTGCAGTCCTTTACCAGCACGCAGGCTACAACCTGCAGAGGGCTACAACCCTATCTCGTTTTCCAGTTACTTCTGGAAGGGAGCTACAACCCCCTTAGCTCTTGTACTAGCGGATATACTAGTATGTAGGTGCTGACCTATAGAAGGCTACAACCTTCATTTCTTCAGGGACCACGTTTCATCAATTTTCAGACTGGATCCATAAGTACAAAACAATCACTGCTGCAATACAATCATCAACTTATACTTGCATCATAAATCTCTGAATCACCCAATACTGAATCACTGAAACCCTGTCATCAAAAACACAGAACGCAAACCAGAGCCAAGAACTCTGCAACAACCAGTAGAATCAACAACAACCTGAATTACCAAATCTCATAATGCATACGCTACTTTACTATATCAAAACCGCGTGTATATGCACTTTCACCTCATACAACCCGCGTACAGATATAAAGATAATTACTTGTACCTTCGCTGTTATATCAACCCAATCCAAGCAACACAAACAGATAACCAGCGATACTAGACCTTCACACTTCGTCAGACCTTCATTCCTTACACTCATTTTTTGTCTAATGATCTTCTCCTTATATAGGTTAGGCTTCTCTCAATACCACGGTCCAAAACCATGTAGAAACAATACCATGAACCGAATACTTGGGGTCGTCACTTTGGACCAAATACTATGGACTAAATACCACGGACCAAAACCATGATTTCCAACATGTACGCGCCTTTACTTCTATTAACCCACGTGTATACGTGTACGCTCCTTCTGCTCCACTAACCCGCGTATATACGCACTTTCTTCACGGAAAACCTGCGGATATCTCTCTATTTACCTGCTGCACTATGATCTGTCCTCTGAGTGAGTTGCCATCGCCTGTATCATTCCTTTGAGTGAGTTGCCATCAAGGACAACACTTGAATCATAATGCCAACAAGATCCTCTCTCTAATGTAGATGTCTCCTCTTTATAGAGGAGATGTCTATTACAAAATATTTTCAGTATAAATTCTAGTTCATCCCTTTGTACAAAAATAGGGAAATCAATTCCCGTTAATAGAATGTTGTTATAGTAATGTGGATTATGATCGTTACGACCAATGTAACAGTTTATTCAGATCGATCGGATTCCTTTGTTGTCGCAATTCTGGTGCGCAAATCTCAACTATATCCTTGAGATTCATATGCTATCCTTACTATTTCAACTTCGCGGTTCGTGTTGTTTCCGCTGTTTCAGCTTCAAGGTTCGTGATGTTTTCGCTGTTTCAGCAACTACAAAATATAGTCCTGCTAGGTTTAGGCAGTTTCAACAATTGTTCAGCAACTTAGTCAACTTCAAGGATCAATTATAAAGATAACATGATTATGTGTTGAATAATTAAACATATAGTAATGAGAAGAGTTATTGTATACCTTTAGAATGATTGGGTCAACATACTAACAAAGGCTTTCAACTATGAGTTGAAAAGGGTAATATTATGACAAAATATAGGGTCAAAAATGGCAAATATGGGGTCCTAACGTTGTGGGTTATGGGCTCACGTATACATATATTGGAATCCTTTACAGTGGCGGATTTCACAATAAACCCACAATCCATGAAATCACAACAAACAGTGGAATACAACGTAACCTGAACAACAAATTCCTGTCCCATTTTGAACGCATTAGACCAAAACCCAAATAAATTAAACCCCAGTTCATAACGTGTCAGGTCCGCTCGATGCGTTAATCCCTGTGCAAATTCGAGCATTATTACCATCCGATCTGTCAACCAAATAATGGTATTGAAGTTTGGAACTAAATGAGGGTTTAAGCCCATTGAATAAAACCTTATCATATCTGTTTTTGGAATTAACGACCACGCTTGTTTGCACATGATATGCGTCTGATCACCTTTCAACAGATGGTCCGATCACCTCTAGACTTTAAACTTGTTTTAATAATTTCTCAGGTCCGCTTTTAGAGTTAAAATTTAGTGCCTATATCCATGTGATGGCCATTAGATATATGGATTTGTTGTTCCAAAGGTTCTTGTTCTTTGTCATTTTAATTCTTTCTACACCGTCGATCTTCGATTTTCAATGATGCGATTTAATCTCCACTGTTCGTTTGTCCTTCACTCTATCTTTACAATCCTTTAGGAAATTGATAAAAAAACCTACACCCTCCACTATGAAAAATATTTCTATGATAAAGACAGATTGAAGGACGAAATTTCATAGTCAATGCACCATAAGACTATTAAGACACACACACACAAATTCCCACACATGATCTATATAAATCCACACTCTTTTGGTATTTTTATAAAATATTTACAAGGAAAACAATCACACTCGACTGTTTCAGTTCTTTTCCATAAAATCCATCTATTGTTCACCTAACTCCTCACTCTTGCTCTTACTATCCTCTAGCTCTTTAACCCTTAACTATCCTCTAGCCAAACTATCGAATTATTCAAAAGATCACAATTTATACAAAAACGAATTCATGAACCAATTTAGTTCAGATCCAACAATCTCTCACTCTCTCCCAAAGTATCTCTCCATCTCCACTCTTTTCTCAAAAAGAAACCCAAATTAATCATTTAAATCCCTCAAATCCTCACTCTTCCTAGGATTACTTAACTGTCTCTAAGATCTCGACATTCACAACATATTCTCCATTAATCAAATTAAACTCCAATCTCTTTAAAACTAAAAATAAACTTGGAAAATTAAATAAATAATTAAGTGAACTCACTCCCTTTAGTAAATGTGTGATAAGACTCTTAGGTCTTATAAACCTTGAAGAATTCTCCTGCATCAACTGGGTGACACAAGCCATCTCACACAATTTAACATCATCCAAGTTGTCTGTTGATGTGGAAACTTGAATTTTCTCAATTTAATTAAGGAAAAATCAAATTGAGAATTTCTTGCTGCATTTTTCAACACTCTCTCTCACCAAGAAAGGGATTATCAACCACCCCTATCATGCACCTGTGGAACTCGAACTTCCCTTTTGACAAGGCATTTATCAAAATGTCAGCATCTTGTTCCTCTTTTGGAATCCACTATAACAACATTATTCGCCTCTACACATAGTCCCATAAATGGTGATAGTGGATATCTGTATGCTTGGATAGATCATGAAAAACATGATTTTCAGAGAGCTTGATGTAACTTTGATTATCACAGTAGATCACAAATGGATCCATCATCTGACCAAACAATCCAACAATTATCTTTCTAATCCAGGTTGCCTCACATGTTGCTTGACTGGAATCCATGTATTCTTCTTCTACCAAGATGAGTGTCAAATATATTTGCTTCCTTCTGTACCATGAAATCATTGCAGACCCAAAACTAAAAATTCCACCTGATTTACTCTTTTGGTTTAATGGACACCCCGCCCAATCTGCATCTGTGAAGCCACGTAGCTTCACTCCCTCTGCCCGCCTATACCATAGTCTAAATTGGTTAGTGCCTATGAGGTATCGTAGAACATGCTTAGTTGCTCTCCAAAATAATTTTGTTGGCTAACCATAGCTTGTCTCAGCTAGTTGACTGCATAGGACATATCTGGTCATGTGTTCACAACATACATTAGTGAACCCACCAACTTCTAGTAAAAAGTAGCATCCACTTCCTCACTTGAAGTGGTATCCGCTTTCCTCCAGTTGGTCACTAGAGGCGTCTCCATAGGTTTGAAAATATCCATGCAGAACCTCTGAAGTATCTCGTTGGAATAAAAGGAATATTCTTGAGTTCCCTCTTAGCCAACAAATTTCCCAAGCTTCCTCTTAACTAGAGACTTTCCCAAGCTCCCTCTTACCTAGGGACTTGTTTCCAACAACAACTCTTTGCTCATTGGTGGATATCATGATATTATCAGTTTCTTGTAGAGATCCTCCTTTCGATGTCATGAGCTTCAACTTCTTCATCATGGATCATTCATCTTATAAATCTTCTTCACAGGCCATCAACCATCCGTCACTTTCCTTCAACAAACTATAGTTTCAAACCAATAGTCATGTCATATTTCCCTTCGTTGGAAAGTGATATTCTAGTCAACATCTGGATTTTCTTCATGCAAGTACCTCTTCCAAGTCATGTTTCGTTCAGGATCTTCTATTCATTCCCATGAGTACTATTTTTAGTTGACATCAACAACTCTCTTTCAATAACCCTATTTAAACCTAACAAGCTATAGTTCAAAAATAAAAATGAACATCAAATCAAAGTTACCTTTTATGATGGCCTTTCATCATGACATTTGATTCTGGCAACATCAACATCCTACAAATTCATAAACACATCTCCAAGACTTTCGATGTCAAGGGTATCCTTCCTTTACATACTTCTCAAGGTCTTCATATCTTATCTATGGAGATGTCATAGCTAATTCTTCTAGTTATCGGATGTTGATCTCTTATCTTATATTATGTGACAGTGGTTGCATCTTTCACAAACTCTTCTTCCTTTCTTCACATATAGCTTCTTTCTGTAGTTCTTGCAACAACCTCCAAAATTGTAGCTTACACTCAATTTCATATCTTCTTGGTCTTTTACATTGTTGTTGTAAACACTAGAACTCACTCCATGAGCTTTGTTGCAGTGCTTTGGTCCCTTTTGCATGTTCGGTTAATTGTCATCTTTTGGCATGTTTGGTTGTTGTGTAATGTTGGTAAGCCTAATCTGATGGTTTTGAAGGTATTTCTTTGTGTATATGATTTTTCCTAACCATGCAAGCATCTATCGCACCCATACACAAATTCTTGAGCATTTTCACACAAGTGTTGTTGCGGTCATCCTAATGCCTATCTCAAGTGCCACACTTATCATATATTATTGTGAGGAATTCACACAGAGGGAAATTATTTGTTCATGTGTTTGGATGATCTATGTTTTCATGTCATCAAAGTATACTAAGTGTGATCTCACGGCTAAGGTTCATCACAGTTCATCAACAATCCCTGACAGCCATTTTCGGAAAACCTTCTTGACCAGGAAACTTAGCATCACCATGCCCTAATTGAAATACACACTATGCAGTTTCAACCTTCTAAGTTGTGACTTTGTTGCTTAAAAATATGGAATGCGTAGTCCCTGTCCCCCAGGGTTGCTTCTCTACACAATCCCTGCGCCCAGCTCCCAACCTTGACCCCCAGAATTATGCATTTATGTCCTACATCATGGCTTGAACTATGTACTTCACATCCTCTACCCTTAATATTTTCCCTTGCATGCTATAACTACACAATGTGTAGAAGTCAAACCTCCCTTGACATCAAGAACTACACATTTTCCTTTCCTAATGTCCTTTCCCTCAGTCTGACCCCATTACCTCCAGAAACGGTGTAGTCTTGTCCTTCAGGACTCCTTGAATTGTGCACTACATAATGTTATACATCAATCTCTCCCCCTGACTATTGGAACTACACAATTTGCAGTCACTGGGTCCCTCTTCCCATCTTGTCACTTGTCTTGGGCTCAATTGATGGCTCAAAATGCATCAGCTTAGACTAGGGGGTTTTCGGATTCATGTCATCTTGTTATGAGTGAATTTCATGAACAAGTACACTGCCATGTCATGGAAAGATGATGGAGAAGGAGAAAAAAGAGGGAAGCATTCCTAAATACTATCTTGTAGCTGAACTCACAAGTTGATCAATCGAGAGAAAGAAAAGGGACACAAGTTTGCAGCCACCATTCAATACTAAAGACCATTGAAGATCCTACATCACCAAGCCATGTGGAAGTGAAGAGAAATCATATCCAAGAATATGTCCAACACTTAAAAACAATAGTGAATTGACATTGACACATCATCAATCGTTCCATCTCAACAGTGTCATGTCATGAGTGATCATATGCCACATCACTATTGTGGACCATGTATATTGTATTCAAAATTATTGTAAAGTGGAAGTACAAAGGACACAAATGGAATGTAAAGAGTCATGTAAGTTGAAAAGTCATAGGAAGTCAAAAATTCATGAGGGTAGTCAAAGAGTCACCCTTGGTTATATATACTCCCTCATTGTATGAGCAAAGGAATTTTCACCTTGGCTCCTCTCGCAAGGCATTAGATAGATCAGCTAGTTCTCTGAGGAGTAATGAGTGGCTCTAATGTCCCACTATTGGGGCTAGTGATGTACATTGTAAAAATGTGTCTTGAAACTTTTACTTAATAAAATAAACCTTCAAGGCCAACATGTTCTTCATGCATGGACTATGAGTGTTTGTAAGACTATTCTATGGATGTTTGTATTTCATGTTTTCTTTCACAAGTGCTAATATAGTTGAACTATTTTAGTTATTTTAGTACTTATCTTATTGAGAATGTGTTGTAATGGTTGTTATTGTTGTCCCATCCTTGTGCACTATTCCATGGGACAATAGACAAATATTTGTTCATTTATTGGTTGTAATGACTATCGCTTCCATTGTGGACTATTCCACTAGATGTTAGACGGATCTTTCTGGTTCATGTGTTTCTCTTCTTGGATTATGTTACATGGAATTTGCACCTATGGATAAACACATTTTCTCTAGGTGAGTGACTACACCTAGAAAAATAGAAAGAAAGTAGTTTAACCTTTTCTTATAGAAGATAGATGAGATGGAGGAACTTACTTGTAGCCTTTCGCTTCCTTGATCTCTTTTGAATCACTCGCGTCACTCCCACTTGAACTAAATCTGCTCAAAAGGTACCTGGATCAAGAGAAATAGAAACAAGAAATGATCAAAGCATACATGATCTATCTACTATAAAACAATGGAATCGAAGACATTGAAACACATAATCATCATAGATATGAAAAATCATATGAGAAACGGAATAAGCTCTTTATTAATGTAGAAGGAATAGTATCACCCAGTATACTAAGATCCTATGCCACTCCTCCAACTTTAGTCCAACCCTTTCCACATCAAAAGAACACTACTCCAGCAGCATAACATTTCTCAACATGAACTCAATTCTCAAACCAATAGAATTTCCTTACAAATTTCAATTTCTAGCCCCCCTAATCACTTTGATGAGTGCTCAATTTAGAGGAAATGGAGGTGGTTTTGTCATAAATGAGGGTATTGAATGGCCATCCAAACTTGGAGTTAGTTTCCATGGAGCAAGGGATGAGAGAATAAGAGGTTAATGGATCCTTAGCCTATCCAATTTAAATCGCATAGGAGGAGATAAGAGATGGGATCCTTCTAGAATCATCTAGAGTCAAGGAATATTCCTAGAACCCTATGAAAATTTCACTCAATCTCACCCAGCACAAGTCAAAGAGGGCCTAAGTGCACTACAGTGCAGGACATAGTGGGCCTGCCTACTCTGCAGTGCAGTTACCCCTGACCAAGGCTGTGCTAGTGTCCCAATGAGGCATTTCAGGAAGGCTTCAGGCTAGGAAGCTTTCATGGAAGGAAGCATTCAATGTGGTGACTTGTTTAGGGCATGTAACAACTAAATTAGGGTTTGATGAGCCCTAATTGTACTGATCTAAATTTTGGGAGTGATGTGCCCAAATAGACCTATAACAGTTGCCCCCTAAAGCATGAAGTCAAAAATGATAATGTCGAGTGATATACTTTACAATGTGACAGGGAGGATTTGAAGCAAACTATGACCTGCATCAATTACAATACATAACATCATGATATTTTAATTTTTTCATGAATTGCTAAGGGAAGGCATACCCATACTCAGCATATAAACTTTCACTAAATGTACATAGATAGTTGTCTATAGATATAGACCCATGATAGGATTACCATCAGTGTAAATCCATCATACAGATGATTTAGTACTTTCTTAAAATCACAACCTGGGTGGATGAAACTAGATCTGGGGTCTTCTATCTCGTCCAATCATTCACTCAAGTACAAGTCTAACCATGTGAATATGTGATCTGAATTCGAACATGGGAAGACACCATCTGATTACCAACAAATGATGTAATCCACTAACAAACGTGAGAGAGATCACCGATAATGATAATGATTCTCAAGGTACTGTAGTACATTCTGCATGGTGTGAATAAATGTTTTGATGTCAAACACCATACAAACTATTTCAGTAGAAGGCTAGTGATGTCAACCTATCGTCGGAAGTGAGAAACATGCCATTGATCTATGCAAGCCTCAAGCTACTAGAAGGGTGTTTTTGAGTCAACTTCTTGGATAATGTGTTGATGTCAACAAGAAGTAACTTGTCACAGGAGGGCCTTGATGTATCTCCCATCAACGACACAAAATGAATATAATGATTTTGCAGACAAAATGTGACTAATGACACAAGGTTCAAGAATGGCAGTCATGAAAATGAAGATTCATGAGTATTTCAAAGGATGAAGTTCACTGAGTGACTTCTCTTGAACATGTCAGCGACACTGAATGAATTGGTAGCATTGACCCAAAACCAAAGTGATTGATGGTGTGATATACCATAGGTATGATAACCATCAAGCAGATAACCTAACCCAAATAGTCACAAAGATGAAGTGCAAGTGTCACGTTCAAGAGCAACAAGCTACCATAAAGTGGTTTACCCCTTTTCCCATTTTTCCCAGTCATTGTTGACTAGTACCTCTTTATTTTTTAGACGATCTCAAGGAGGATAACATATGGTCATTGTATAATTCTACTCTTCAGGTGAATCCATCACTATGTGATGTTTTAACGAGTCTAGAAAAGGTGAAACTCGGCCTTGTCATGATGGGCAATTTGGTCGTTATTTAATGTTTTAACGAGTTTAACAACAATGAGAACTCAGCCCTTTTCATGTTTAGAGAGTTTCAAAAGGAACAAAAAGAAAAATCCAAAAGTTATTTTCCGTAAATTTGTCTCTCAAGTCCAAAAATGCGTAAAATAATACAAGAGAGAACCTATTAACCATGTTTGATCAACGTATTCCTTTTTCGTAAGTAATCTATCTCAATTTAGAAAAGGGTTAAACTTATACTGAGTAGATTTCGTTTCCAATCCACTTACGAGCTAAAAAGGACAAGTGCTCAGAAACCTTTTCGTGTTTAAAGAGTCAGAAAAGAGCTTGAAAGTAGACCCCCTGTTTTTATTTTCTTTTAACGAATCAAAAAGGAAAATACTCGGCAATCTTTTAGTTTCTTACGAGTCAGAAAAGATCTTAAAGGTGACTCGTCTTAGAGGAGAAAATGGTGTCTAGGATAGAAACTAGTTCTAGTGATGTTGGAAATTTTCAAAACGTGTTGATTTATGTGAGGAGTTTGGCTAATAAGACTACTAATTGCAATTTTTCCTCAAAAAGTGTAAAACAACCAAGTGAAAGTGTATGATCAGACAGACAGATAGTGAAGAAAACCCAAGGTTCATCTGACGAAGGTGGCTGATACAATGGAAATCACAAGGGTTAAAATGGATATGGGTTCATTTTTACACAAGCTTAAACCATAGAGAACTATTCTTGAATTCAATTTCATGTGTTACACAAGCTTGAAATGAAAAACTATGCTTGGATTGGTTTACATGCCCCCAGCCTGATTACTCGATTCTAGGTGCATGCCCCCCAAGCTTCATTGCATTCACCTAAGTAGACTAATCATGGCTATCAGGTGGATGGAATGAAGGTTAATTTACGAGATCAAGTGAAATACTCAACTGGGATTTTACGAGATCTAATCAAAGACACCAATTGGAACTTTTCTCTAGGGGACCTTGTTTCATTTTTTTAATGAGCTTGACACAAGACAAGGAACTCTGGTCAGATTCCTTGTTTCATTTTTTAGTTAGCTTGGCACAAGACAAGGAACTCTACTCATATTCCTTGTTTCATTTTTTAACGAGCTTGACACAAGACAAGGAACTATGCTCTGGGACTTGTTTCATTTTTTAATGAGGTTGACACAGTAAAAGAACTATCCTCATATTCCTTGTTTCATTTTTTAACGAGCTTGACACAAGACAAGGAACTATGCTCATGGACCTGTTTCATTTTTTAATGAGGTTGACACAGTAAAAGAACTATCATCATATTCCTTGTTTAATTTTTTAATGAGCTTGACACAAGATAGGGAACTATGCTCATGGACCTGTTTCATTCTTTTAATGAGGTTGACATAGTAAAATAACTATCCTCATACTCCTTGTTTTGTTTTTTAACAATATTGACACAAGAAGCTATGCTCATGGACCTGTTTCATTTTTTAATGAGGTTGAAACAGTAAAATAACTATCCTCATATTCCTTGATCGCAACCCATAAGAGGTCATGACTTCCAAGAGGTTCTCATCATATGGAAGAAAAATTCTCTGGAAGGGATATGTAGCAAGGAATCCATTAGAGAGATCTGGTTCCAATGCCCCAGTACATAATGCACAACATCGCGGAATTGATCACCAGTTGATGTAGGCATGGAACGGGTTGCCACATAATTGACCCATGGCGGGGAAGATACCATTGGGACAAAATGACCATTTAGATAAGATGGTTGACTGGAATCCATATTTGGATCAGGAAATGAAAGCTGGTCAACGGTGAAAATTTTGCCTTCATGCAGGAAACACATCACTCGAAAGAGTCTTGAAAAAATAGCTCCCATGTCATAAACATAGTCGCGCCCAAGAAGTAAATTGTAATCTAAAGGGCCTGGGACTCCCATCACATTGGGATAAACAATTTTTCCTCCCAAAGTAATAGGCAATTGAGGAAGGATCGCTAATGGTTGATTGATTCCTCTGTTAAAAGCCAACAAAATTTGGGTAACAGGCACAAGTGGCAGCGAACCGAGTGCTTGCCAAGCAGTGGAGAAAAGGATACTCAGTGATGTACCTTCATCTATAATAGTGCCAGGTACAATCATCTTACAAACCCATACTATGAGTTGGAAAGGCACATAAGAAGGAAGAAGGCATCTTGCCAGTCGATTCCAATCAAAGGAAGTGACTAGACTACCTAGAGGGAGTATCATAAGAACGAGAGAATTACCCCCTCAAGTTACGAGAATGGGAGGATTTTCCTCCTGTCTTGATGGAATAGGAGGGTTTCCTCCAAGCTCATTGGAATATGAAGAAATGAAAATAACTTGAGTGGTTTCACACTCACTCTCTATAGGAAAGGTATGATTAACTAAAGGTGTGATTGAGTCAACTATTTCCTCAACTTGTGATTGGTCAGGTATAGACGCATGGGATTCAAATTCAAAGAGAGTGGGTTTGACTGACAGTTGATTTGGGTCAGACACTTCATCAACTAGTGAAGGATTAAGGGAGAGTCTCCTGTAACCAGATGGAAGTCGTTGCGAAGAAGCAAGATGGTTATCCAACACTTTTTGGGCTTCATCAAGATAGGGACAAAGGTGAATGGGGTGATTACATTTTCATAACCTACATGGAAACTTAATTTTACTCTTCTTTCAATAAACTTTACTACCACTAGTTGATGGTGTGTCACCAGCATGATCTCCAGAAGTTGATGACACAGGATGATGTGAAATAGAAGACCATTCTTCGAAGATCTCAGGAATACCAGAACAATTTCAAAGAAGATGGTGTCCCCTACAAAGTTTCCACGGATATCAAAGTTTGTGAGGCTTATCATATGGTTTCTCATCAAAAGTTGCATTTGAAGCAATGGTTGCTTGGTTTCCCCCTGTCAAATTTTCTTCTTCTTCTTCTTCTTCTTCCCATTATTCTTCTTCTTATCCACCTAGTTACTAGTGTCAATACCTTCACCAGGCGAAGAGGAAGAAGGGGAGGAAGAAACAACCGACGAAGAAGGTAAAGGGTCAACTTTAGGATCAACTGGAGGTTGATTTTGTCCAAGTGGAGGACTACTCAATTGTGGAGAAATCACGATATTTTGAACCAAGAAGGTTGAAAAAAACCATATTGGCAAGCCAATGGTAAATCCCGGAAGGGATAATGTAGCCATATATGCAGCACCAATATTTTCGAATGGAGGAAACCGACTAGGATTCCCATCAAAAGGAATTCCTTGTTCGGTGGACTCTAGAGTTGTTGCCATATGTCTCAACCTAAGATCAACTAAGGAGTGACATAGAGGATGTTATCCGCAGTCAATAAATTTTATTTTAATCAAAACAACATAACAAAACAAAAGAGGGATAATCTAGGCAAAAGGATTACCAAGTAACTATGAATTGCAATATACTACCTCAGTAAACCAAGGACTTAACATACGTACAGGCAATCTCCCCGAATGCTGTTTTCAGCGTATCATAGTGTACAAGGTGTTGGAAATAATACTAAGAGTGGGGTGAATTAGTATCATCTGATCAATTATTTTATTTCCAAAAAATATTTATATATGCTACTTCAGTGAATTGAACTAGCGTGTACACGTGACTGTGCTTAAAGAAACCAGCATATATGCAGAGAACTTGTGATCTATACAATTTATCATGTGTTGAGTTTAAACTAGTATATTAGAGATTTATTAGATAGTGCAGTAAAAGCATAATAAAGCATCACACATAAGCAACACACATGAACACCAAGATTTAAGGTGGAAACCTAATGTGGGTGAAAACCACTTGTTGCTATCATCTCTATCTCCTTTTAATGATAAGAAAATATGTTTACAACATTGCACTGGTGCATACTCATACCAATGTGTAGGCTTCTACTTGTAGAAGGTTACAACCTTCTCTCGTTCTCTAGCTTATATTGGAAGGGAGCTACAACCCCCTAGCTCTTGTACTAGCCGATATGATTACTAGTATGTAGGCACTGACCTATAGAAGGCTACAACCTTCTTTCTTCCTCCAAGGACCACGTTTCATAAATTTTTAGGCTGGATGCTCCTGGTACACAACAATACACATGAAGGCCTTGTTTCATCCAATTTTCATACTGGACCCATCACCAACATTGAAGCTCAAAATCAATCAGTATTACAATACAACCATCAAATACGTCTGCATTAACCAATCATTGAAACTTAGTCATCAATCTATAAATCACCCACAACTAAATCACCGAAAGCCCATTGTCATTGAAGCAAATCAAAATCAATCAATCTGAACATTTAGTATACTGTCATCAAAACACAGTCACCAAAACATAGAGAAAAACATGGAATTCTGCAATAACAACCAGATCCAACTACAACTTCAAATATCATATTTCATAATGTATACGTTACTTAGATGTGTCAAACCAGTGTGTATACATGATTTTATCAAAGACAACTAGTGTACATATCTGCAAATATTAATTCATAATTTTGCGGCTATTTTAGACTTTAGTCATACCCTGATCATAACAGTTACAAAATAATACATGCGTCAGTATTCAGATCGAGACTATACATGATCAAACCACATAATGGTAATTCATTTCAAGCCTTAAGATCTCGATCCATCATTATATCTTATCCCTCATCAACCGCTAAGGTTCATCCTTGGTTCAGATCAAGCAAAGTACCATAAGCCGATAACCTGCATACTAGATCTCACACTTCATCAAATGTTCAATACTTGCACACCTTGACCTAATGATCTTCTCCTCCTTATATATTTTTAGGCCTTTCTCAATACCTTAGACCAAAACCTTGGATCAAAATACCTTGGACCAAATACCTCAGACCAAAAACTTAGTTTTCCAACATGTATGCACTTTTCCTCTTGTGAAAGTGCGTGTATACATTATACGCTCCTTTTGTTCTATTAACCTGCATGTATACGCTGCTTGGACAAACTGAACCACCATATACCTTTCTTTCTTCAATCTTGGAGTTTGATTTGTAATCCCTAACCTGGTACACTGTGAACTATCATCTGAGTGAGTTGCCATCAAGGACAACACTTGTATCATAATGCCAACACAAAGTGCCAACTCGATTACCTAAGGATGGTTAGCAACCTAATGTAGTCCTCCCATATATACCCAAAAGTACGTGAAGGCCCAATCCATGTTAGCGCTATCTAATGCAAAACCGCACAGTGAGAGAATTCCTTTATACTTTTTGTAGTATAACACCACCCTATATACCCGAAAGTACATGGACGAACTACGATATACTTACATACATGGAATGAGGTATCACACTCGGAATGTATTGGAAAAAATTAATGGTAGCTGGTATGTTTTATGACGCTGGAACACGTCTCTAACCTAGAACCTCTAAAAGTTATGTTTTAAGTTACAATGCTCCATTAGGTTAATTGAGATAACTTTTAAGTTGATCTTCTTAAGAATTTTCCTTTTAGGTTCACTGCATGATGTCTTTGAAATTCTTAGAATGCAGCTATGATGAGAAGCATTCTTTCCATTTTATTTGAACAATGAAAACCTTAACTACAAGGGATAGAACAGTCAAAATGTTTAATCAAAGGGAAAAAAGCACATCTAATGCTATTTCCCTAAACTATTCCTACAAGCACAAAAAAACCTATAATTGCATAATGCAAGTTTTTTTTCTCAATTCCCTTATGTTTAGATGAACAAAATGAAACTAAATGCATATACAATCAATCAATATTTTGTAAGAAATGAAGACTTTACAACAATTCCTTTTCGAAAGAAATGAAGACTTTACAACACTTCCTTTTCAAAAAAGATTAATCGACTATAAGCTAACTTTGACAATAAATTGATAATGATAAAGAAATCATTTAAGAAACACTAAACAATCAAGGCCAAAGTAGGGCTAGGAGTAGAAATACAACTTGATTTCAGAACCACAAGAATCATTGATCTTTCACCAAACAACAAGAGAAGCAACTTTGGAAAAATAAAACCAAAGGTGGCTTTTTTAGCCTAAGAGGAATCCGCGTAGCCCAGAGTGGGAGACAGTGCACTACAGTGCATTGTCTCTAAGGTAGGGGCTACTCTGCAATGCACTATTTCAAGACCAACATTGTGCTGGTGCTATAGAGTCCAATCAAGAGACATTCAAGCACAAATTTTGACTAAAAACACTTCAAAAACACTGAAATAAGATCAATAAAGTAAAGAAAAGTCTACTAGGGTGTAATATGATGAGGGTAAGCCACCAAGAATGACATTCATCCCCCAATATGGTCACCAATTTGTTACATGGAATTTGCATCTACGGATAAACACATTTTCCCTAGGTGCGTGGCTACACCTAGAACAACAGAAAGAAAGTAGTTTAGCCTTTTCTTATAGAATATAGATGAGATGGAGGAAATTAATCGCAGCCTTTCACTTCCTTGATATCTTTTGAATCACTCCCATCACTCTCACTTGAACTAAATCTGCTCAAAAGGTACTTGCATCAAGAGAAACAAAAATAAGAAATGATCAAAGCATACATGATCTATCTACTATAAAAAAATGGAATAAGCTCTTTATTAATGTGTTGTGGCCACAACTACCACCCTATTAAAACATGCTCTGATAGAAAATTTTCAATGGGCCACCTAGAAGTTTGATCTTTCATCTTCCAGAATGATGTATTTTATCACATGGATGTTAACTCCTTGCCGAGTCAAACTTTCAATACTTGATGGCTAAGACATTGAATAAACCTCTGATGCATGGGTCATTCATGACACAGCCTGGCCCTTTATTCACTCCCTTCATCGGGACCTTTTAATATTCACAAACATGCATGGTACATTTGTACCTGCTCAAACCATCACCCCCACCCTTATTATAATTGTTTTGTTTGTTTGACTCACAAAACCCCGTCACATCATTATTCCCAGCATGGCCTTTCATAGCAAAAATGCTTATAACATGCATATATCCTCCCTCTTTCGCTTATCACATTCAATCTAGGCACATAACACATGCCATAAGGCACCGGACCTGAAGGCATTATAAACCACAATAAACATATATGTCGGGTCCGAAATCCCGTCGCATATTGCAATCAGCCTAGGTCTAAGGTGTATACATATAAGGTGCACTGCTATGCTCCAGACCCGATGGCACCTTTAACCATAATTCATACATATGTCAAATCCAGGGCCATATCACATATTGCATATCGGCAAAGCCCGTGCCTTACACATAATGTGTGCAACTATATGGCAGACCCGCCAAGCCTATCAAATATTGTATATATATTTTCGAGTTTGAAGCCACGTCGCATATCGCAATCGACGATGCCCCAGGCTTGTGCATATTACGATATGTGATATACTAGACCCGACGATATCTATAAGCCCCAATATATAAAATTTGAGGTTCGGCCTGAGTGATCAAGGTGGGATTTTCTTTGTTTTCCTGTGTTTTCAATATTTTCTGAAATAACAAAGGGATCGAGATTTTAGTGTAAAAGGTGGGCCTGTGGAGTCCCGATAATGTAATTGTGCATCAGGGAAGTGGAAGGCATGGGTACTACAACCTGCGGAGGGGCCAATACCTGATTGTGATTTAAAAGAAGTCCTCAAAAATTGTGCCAAGCCTATGGATTGAGTGGGAAATTGTGTTTTGACTGTGTTCTATGTGTAAATCCTTTTCACACTTGTTCCAGTAGTTTATAAAAGTTAATGAAGGTAGCGTTTGTGTTCTATGTGAATATCTCTGTTATATTGTTCATAATCATGAAGCTAATGATAGCTATCTCTGCAGGTGAGAAGTAAAGGATGCAGGAGGGGATTCAAAGAGCCATGTATGTAGAAGCATTGTGTTTAATGGTTCAGCCTCAATCATTCCAGGTTGGAACCCCACGCGTCACCTATACATTCCAAAAGGAAGTTTGCCCCGATTTTCATCATGGGAAGGTGACACACAGTCACCCCTTTTGCCAAAATCTGTTCACTTCCTAAGGAAACAAATCGCTCCAACATATATGCTTTCTATGCATCAATGGTTACATTGATGATCTTATCTCTGTATATTCAATTTGCATATCAAAAATAGTGGGGAAGATGAAGAGGTGGGGGTAGACCTAGAGTCAAGGGCTTTTTCATAAGTATTACCTCCGAAGAGGAGAAGGGGATTTTTGGTTTAAGAAGAACAACTTTGATTATTGTGAATAAAAAGAGACTGTTTAGCTCAATAAAGGGCTAGTGTTTTAGATTGATTTTCCTCTTCTTTATATGTTAAGAATCAGGATATTTTTGTGAGCATAAATATGAATTTGATTTGTGTTTGTACTTATTAATGACTTACAGTTTATGATTAGCTTTGGTTGTTTGAATGTGATTCTTCGTCATAGTTAATTCATGAGCAGTCCCTGATTTGAAGCTATGTTAAACATCAGTTGCAAGCTTTAATTCCATAAAAGGAATGTATATTCCTATATGAGTGATTGGATTGCAATTTAATTGATGCATCCTGTTCTTATGTGAACCATTAATTGATTCATTTAGACTTTGGATTCATATATGATGTTTAACCTTTCTTTCGTCATGCTCCTCCAGGATAGATTAGGATAGCTAGAACTAGATTAGAGTAGTTAGAAGTAGTGTAGATAGGATTTAATACTTAGAGGTTAGCTGTTTTATTTTTGTTGATTTAATTGAGGTCTCCCACCTGGAAGAAATATATCAACGCATTTAACAGTTTACGAGGTCCCTTAAAACCCGTTGGAACTAGCCATTCGAAATGAAAGCATGCCTAATTGGGGCTTGCGATTGGGTTAGTTCCCCTTGTTGGCATAGCGAATATTCACCATGTCAACATAATGTTGAAGGAAGAGTAACACCTAATACAGTTCGATCCTGTTCCACTCCTCCAGCTTCATTCCAACCCTCACCACATCAAAATCACACTACTCTAGTAGCATAACATTGCTTAACATAAACTCAATTCTCAAACCAATAGAATTTCCTTACAAACTTCAATTTATAGCCCCCCCTCGATCACTATGATGAGTGCTCAATTTATAGGAAATGGAGGTGGTTTTGTCATAAATGAGGGTATTGAATGGTGTTCCAAACTTGGAGTTAGTTTCCATGGAGCAAGGGATGAGAGGATAAGAGGTTAATGGATCCTTAACCTATCCAATTTCGAGCTCATAAGAGGAGATAAGAGATGGGATCCATCTAGAATCATCTAGAGTCAAGGAATATTCCCAGAACCCTATGCAAATTTCACTCAATCTCACCCAGCACAGGTCAAAGAGGGCCTAAGTGCACTATAGTGCAGATCACAGTGGGCCTGCCTACTCTGCAACGTAGTTACCCCTGACCAAGGCTGTGCTAGTGTCCCAGGGAGGCATTTCAGGAAGGCTTTAGGCCAGGAAACTTTCATGGAAGGAAGCATTCAATGTGATGACTTGTTTAGGGCATGTAACAACTAAATTAGGGTTTCATGAGCCCTAATTGTATTGATCTAAATGTCAGGAGTAGCGTGAGAAAATAGACCTGTAATAGGTGGTACTATTACCTCTCACATAGTGGCTCACTTTTCTTCCCCTCTACAGTAGAATAACCTTGACATAGTTGCAACTGAACACTCACCAGGCACGCCTCCTTTCTTTTCGAAGACACCATTGCATCCCTCTCTCGTGCTGATAGCTAGAGCCAAGGAAAAATAGTAAGGATTTGGAAACCAGGCCTTTTTATCGAATGGGACTCCTACACAAAATGGTGTAAGGTCTAATTGGGCCTTCATAATAGAAGGATCCCTTGAATGTTTTAGGGTCCAGCAATGTCAACATTTCTGGCAATAGAAGGAGGGAAGCCAGTAACCCACTAACCCCATCATCCCATCTTATGGTCAAGACAACAATGTTCATTGCACCTCACCTACTCATGCTTTGGAAGTTACTGTATCTTCTCAACCCAAGCTTGAATGTGAAATTTCGTATAATCATATTCAGGCCATACACCCTATAGCCCATCTGTTATCACCTAGATTGAACTTTAGGCTGAAGGAAGGCAATGACAAGGTAACCACAAACCATGCTTAGCTAAGTAGCTAGTCTACTAGGATAGGAGAGGGCTCTCTCTATAAGGATCTCAACCAAGATGAATGGATCAAGAAAATGATATTAGGCTAGGTATAGTAGCACAAGGTTTGATTTGATTTTGAAGGGTTTTGTTGGATCAGGAGGAGCCAAAGAGTTAGGGCAAGGAAATTAGGTCAAAATTGCAGGGTGTTCAATGGGGCAAGGTACACACAAGGCTCATCACTCTAGGGTTTGATGGGTGAGGTGATTAAATATAGGTGAGGAGCTAGAAAGAGCATGTAAGCAACATGGATTCTTCTTAAATTGAAGGAAACATAGGCTGTGAATATTTTCCCAAAATAGAGCATAAATATTATGGGTTCTTCCTATCAACTTGAAAACATCCACTTAAAAGCAATGAAATTATTGATGAAGTAAAAAAAAAAATTTAACATATGGTCAGAATAGAAAAAAATGAACTGAACATAATGCCACATCGATCCCAAAGAAATAGCTGCAACTTTTCATTAATCTCCTGCTGAAAACTGATACAAAATGATGCTTACTCAAAGCCTTAGCATCTAAATGAGTCCAACCCTTTACAACGAGAAAGAAGAATAAAATATAGACATTTATTCAACCTCCTACCATCCTCAAGGCTCGAATCCCTACGATGTGGAACTAATCCATCAAAAACTGAACAAGAAACTGGAATCTAGGCAACCTAACAACTTGCCTCTAAAAGGGAGAAAACTGATTCATTTGTCCTCAAGATAACATTTGATCTAATGAATATACTTTCTAGTAACTATTATCCATCCTATTTACATGCCTAGTTATCATTTACATCAGCAAAAACATCATCCATGAGAAAAAACTCAAAATTACAGTCATGGCATAGTGAAGTGAAAATTCAACACAAAATTGCCCTATGCATAGTGCCCAAGCTCTATGTGGAACGTGTTTAGCAGGACCATTTTGGAGGTATTCCCGGTATCCAAATTGAGATCATGATAGCTCATGGGAAAACCTATCCTGTCTACTTTCCAAATATTCCTTTATTTTCCCATTTGGAGTTGATTTGACCCCACAAAAATGGATTCTCCCAAGACTACTTTTGTGGCTCAAAAAGAAGGCGGAAAGGTCATTTTTTGGGTGTTTTGTGACCCTTTTGGTTGACCAGTTGTACTCCAAAAGCTTAGAAAATGCATAAGGTGCATGTACTCATAATTTTGAATACAAAAGTGCTGACAATTTCCTATTTATATGCCTTTATGAAAAGCGCAACGCCAGTGGCGTTGTGCATAGAGCCAATTTTTCTGAGTCAAAAATTACAAAATTCTCCAAAAAGGCAAAATTCTCAAAACTTACTAAAAATTTGTGGAGAACACCACCATCATGTGTTTTGGTAAGGCAAGGAAGCTTTAGCAAGCAACCTAAGTCTATCACCCTCCTTTTTTCCTTTGAGTTCTTGTTTTAGCCTTTTCTTCATTTGCTTGACTCTTATGTTGCAAATCTTGTTTCAGATCCTGTAATGGCGAGCCATGTGCCCAATGATTTGATTGTACCTATTGGCCCTTTATAGCAGCTTCCAAATGAAAATTGACCCTTCCAAGCCAAGTTTCTCTATCCTCCTCAATCTCCTTCTCAAGACTTTGTTTTTTAGTCAAGGTGGTTGGGGTTTCTTCTTGTTGCATTACTAACTTACCTTTGTCACCTTTCCTCTTCACTTTGAGAAGTTCCAGCTCCATGAGGACTTGTTTGTCACTTAGTTTCTTATTCTCTTGCTCAAGGTATGAAATGACATACTTATCTCTCACCAAGTTGTCCATTAGTGCTTGGATCTGTGCATCTTTTTCCTTTATGGTTATATTTCATTTCTTGCCTCATCTTGAGCCTCCAAGTCAACTATCTCAACACCATGATGAATGTGTGGCTATTCTGGTCCATCATGTTCCATCAAATCAAATTCCCTTTGCTCTTCATCATTGAAACTTTCCTCCAACATCTTTTCTTTCCCTTCATGGACCTGTTGTACCTATTATGTTGATGAAGAAGGCAAAGCCTCTTCCACAATTTGTGGAGCAAGAATTTGCCTATGAGATGATGAAGAAGGCAAGGCCCCTTCCACATCAAGTGTAACAAACACTTGCCTATTCACCACAAACATCTTTCTAACCCCTCTCTAACATGTTTTGTAGGATTCTGGCTTCTCAACAACTTTAGTCTCTTTACCCTTCTCACTTTTCCTTACTTTAGCACTGTTGGAAGGCCAATCTGCTTCTTGGGGCACCAGTGGAGGAATTTGAGGACCATTGAGGATGTCATTGGCAATAAATGTATCCTAGGAGATTTTGAGGAGGTTGAGATGATGTAGCACAATCATCTTAATCAAGGAATAGTGATAGATACTACTCATCTATTGGGTGTATGGCTTTTTCTGTACAATGTAGGCCATCTTCTCAATGTTCCTGAATAAGAAATATGGGATGTTCAACATTTTCACTATTGTGAAGTGCATAAGAAGCCTAATATGATAGGTGTACAATCTAGAAAATCGACCCTCACATGTAAAATACTTCATAATGATCCTCATCATAGGGGCATACTTGTCTTCAAGGAACTTGAAAGGAAAGGTCCTCTTATTTTCATTCATGTACCTGGATTTAATGTATGGCTCATAGCAATGCTCATCCAAGTCTTGTGCTTTATACCATACTTACCCCACATTTGGAATCCTTGTAGCATTAGCAATGATGGAGGATGAAACTATAAATGTCACCCTGGAAAGAGTTACCTTGTTATCACAAAGATTGGCTACAAAAAACCTGGTTAGCTTAGGATGATTTTTATTAGGTCCCTATAATACTAGTAATAAGATGGACAATTTAAAGATATATTTGAAGACAGGCATGGCAGATTTGAAGACAGATTTGACAAATTTTCTACAAGAAATACTTACTACTGGTGAAAGGGTAGTAAAGGAAACTCAGGATGTGAACAAAAGAAATGTTAATCATGATTTCATAGACTCTAATGTTGGATCGAAGACCCACCATATTCCAAAAATCGATATGAGGAAGTTTGTTGGCAAGGATCCCGCAAAATGGATATTACAAATGGAGCAATTTTTCAATCTCAATAATGTGCAAAACACACAAAAGGTATGTACTGCAACTTTATATTTGGAACCAAATCAGTTTGTATGGTATCAATGGCTTTGCTCTCGTAAACAAATTATCACTTGGGCAATTTTTACAGAAAAATTGACAGCACATTATGAGGATACAAAAAGCAACACTTTTTTTAGCCAATTGATAAGTCTCAAACAAAAGGGTTCAATAATGGAGCACATTGAGGAGTTCCAAAAATTGAACATAAGGGTAAAAAATATTCCGGAGGAGCATAGGATTGATGTGTTCATAGGGACTTTAAAGGATAATATCCAACATGATGTTCGCCTTTGGGAACTTGATTCATTAGAGAAGGCATTCAGGTTAGCAAGAAAAATGGAAAGCAAAATTATGCAACCAAGAAGCATACCACTCACAACTATAAAGATGGAAGTGTTGTCCCTAGTCTTCCACAACCTATAAGGTTGACACCACAACAATTGGAAGAAAAAAGAGCAAAGGGACTTTGTTACAGTTGTGATAGTAAATACACTAAAGGTCATAAGTGTGCTGAGAAGAAATTATTCTACATAGATTGTGAAGAGGAAGAAGAAAAGGAGCAAGAAAAGTAAAAAAAGAGGATATACTCCATGAACAAAGCCTAGATGAAGAACAAATGAATCCAACAATATCTTGTAATGCATTGGCAAGAATTACCACTCCTCAAACCATCAAGATAGAAGGACAAATCAAGAAGAAAAAGGTAATAGTGTTGATTGATTGAGGAAATACCCACAATTTTATTCATTGTAAGGTAGCAAAAGAATTGAATTGCTTCCTATATCCAACACCAGAGTTTCAAGTGAT